>CM032413.1:272873-352143 GCA_019049475.1 Eueides isabella | reverse complement strand
TATTGTCATCCTATATTGAAATGTTGTCTCCTTAAATGTTTACTCATTATTAATTGTACTAATCTGAATCGAAGGAACCTTTTTTTTCATTCTAGCTCTATTTATGAAAGCCTGTATTGTCTTAAATATACATTGCACTTCCCGTACATGTGGCCCCGTTTCTAAATAAAATTCGATATTTGTAGAATTGATATAGAAATAATTAATAATAACCTTGATGAATTATCAGTGTCATATTCTTCGCTGTGTAATATTGAAGATTCTATGACACTAGCCCCCAATTGTAATATGTATTAAAGTCCTAAAACACACACACACACACACACACACAACACACACACACAAACACACACACACACACACACACTACGCAGTATAAATAATAATATCCCTAACTTCTTAACATTACTTGCTAGAAGTCAAGTCAATTGGGATATAATTATATTAACAGAATGCTGGTTACCCTCTATTCCTTACACTCCATTAATTGAAGGTTATAATATCGCGTCCACTGCCCGTAACTTTTCACAAAATTAGTCGTAGTCGTTTACTTTATACCTACTATTAACATTAACACATTGCATGTGCTAATATACGCTTTTACAGAGCTGACACACACATTGCGGTATGATAAGTGCACGACTAAATGCGCACTTATTTATTCAAATTGCGTTTGTAAACCGTTACACCGAAATTATATATCGTAGAGAAACTTTTTACTATGAGGTTACTGAACCCTTTTTACTGAGTTACTTATTTAATAAAAATATTAATACAATGTAATAACAATATTTTTAATAACTACAAACCCCATATCTATGTTGAGAAGACTACAATCGACAGGGCCATTGACGCCCTCAAGGAGGTCTTGATAGCCTTGAGGGAAAGCAAGGACCCTGTCCAATGCGTCATCGATGGGATGAAAGGACTCCTCAATGGCTGACCAGTTACGAATATTGTACTGGAACGCCGCAGGATTGAGGTGGAGGATCCCACTCCTCCGGCTCCTCCTACGGCAACATAAGATAGACGTCGCTCTCATCAAGGAGACGCATTTCAGACCAGCGCTCCATGTCAGTCTCCCGGCCTACCACGTCTTGCTATTCGACACCCCCTCTGATACACCGATGAGGGGGCTGCTCGTCGCTATAAAGAGGAGCATTGTATTCCATCAGATGCCAGACCTCGGCGCCCAGTCGTTCCAGTCTCTGGGCGTCGAGATCCACCACGGGACAAGACCACTGCGAGTGTATGCGATTTATCGCCCGAGTTCCAGTTCTCTCGTAACCAGCGAAGTCCGCAGCCTCTTCACCGACTCTACTCCAACGCTGGCCGCGGGAGACTGGAACGCTCACCACTTTGCCTGGAGGTGCCACTCTACCTGCTCTACGGGGTGGCGCCTACTCAACGAGGCCGCAAGGAATGGATTCGACATCACGGGCCCCGACATATTGACTCGCTATTCTAATGTGAGCGGCCTAATCCCGTTCACCGTCGACCTGGTGGTACATAAAGGGCCGAAACATTGGACCTGGAAACCCTGCCAGACGCCTTCGGTCAGACCACCAGCCTGTCCTTGCCACAGTCTCGGGCAAGCTGACACTGGCCAGGAGTCCAGTAGGACTGGGAAGAAAAGAGAAATTTGAAACCCAGCTCATGCAGTCGCAGCAGCCCTCTCCCCCTGAGCCTCTCGTCGACCCGTCCAGTGTCGACCGCCTCGAGGGAGAGATCACAAGGTCTATTCAAGTGGCCATGCGGGCCGCTACCGCTCCTACGAAGTCCTACCGCACGCTGCCGCCATCCCGGAGAGAGTTCTAACGCGGATCCAGCGGAAGAGGAGAGTCCGCTCGGATTGGCAGTCCTCCCGGGATCCAGCCCTCAAAACCCAACTCAACCGGCTCATCGCGCGCATTCGGGCCGTGCTCGTTGAGGTTGAAATCGACGAGTGGGAGCGTCGAATCGAAGAGGCAGACGAGGATCACCCATCCCTTAACAAGCTGTGCCGGCAGATAATGCAAAAAAGGCCAGCCACGCCACCGATTCACCATCCTGACGGCTCCCTCCGGTTCTCCGCGGAGGAGAGCCGACATATTGGCAACGCACTTGGTAGAGCAATTCCAACCGCTCCCAAGTACTCTACCGGAGAGACACGCCGCACTCGAGGAGGAAGTGAGGTCGGCGTTGTCTTCCCCACCACTCCCACTGCCACCACCGCGTTTCTTTTCACCAGCCGCTGTGAAGAAGGCCATTACTCGGCTGAAACCAAACAAAGCGCCGGGCAAGGACGGCATTGCCAACGGCGCCCTGCGCCACCTACCCATGAAGATAGTCGCAGCCCTGACCAGGCTCTTCAGTGCGATCCTCCGCCTGGGATACTTCCCCCAGGCGTGGAAGGAGGGCCTGGTCATCATGCTGCCCAAGGCAAGGAAGAACCCCAGACGTCCTGAAGGATACAGACCCATCACTCTATTCAGCTCGGTAGCCAAGTTGTTTGAGAAGCTCCTTCTCCCTCTTCTTCCGGCGCACCAACAACCGCGCCAAGAACAGTTTGGCTTCCGCAGCGGCCAATCTACCACACTCCAAGTGGCCAAAGTAGTGCACTACGTCGCAGCAGCCGCCAACAGGAAGGAGAGTGCAGTTGCAGCTTTCTTCGACGTCGCCAATGCCTTCGATCGGGTCTGGCATCCTGGGCTCCTGTATAAGGTGCTCAACACAGGAGTCCCTCACCACAGTCCTCGCCGACTGGACTTTCGCAGGCAGGACTTTCTCCGTCAAAGTGGAGAGTGCGTTTAGTAGCAGCCACCCTATCAGCGCCGGAGTGCCCCAGGGCAGCATACTGTCCCCGGCGCTCTATTTTTACAGACGACATCCCCACAACACAAGACACTATGTTGGCACTGTGTGCCGACGAACGTCGCACTGTTGGCAAAATCAATGAACCGACACCACGCGGCCACCAAACTCCAGCGAGCGCTTGACCTGTTGCCCAGCTGGCTGGGGAGTGGAGGCTAGCGGTCAACGTCAAGAAAACGCAAGCCATTGCGTTTGGCTCCTATCATAAACAGCCTCCTCTGCTCAGCGTGCAGGGTCAACAGGTCCCCTGGAGCAAGACGATCACCAACCTCGGCGTCGTCATTGACCGCCGTTTGAATATGACCGCCCAAGTTAAGAAGGCCACCAACGCGGGGAAGGTAGTTCTACAGCTACTGCGGCCGCTTCTGCGCTCCAAGCTGCCACTACGTACCAAGCTGGTGCTCTACAAGACGTACGTGAGGCCACACCTCACATACGCCTCCCTAGCTTGGTACGCCCTACTGAGCCCACGACAGAAGAGCAACCAGCAAGTGATCCAGAACCTCGCCCTCCGGCGAGGGACCCAGGCACCATACTTCGTGCGCAATGCAACCCTGCATCGCGACATGAAGATGGAAAGCCTGGAGGACCACATCGACCGGCTCGCGTCTAACGCGTTCCGCCGCGCCGATGTTTCGGACCACCTGCCCCTACAGGACATCGCACCGTGGCATACACGACCACCGGACGCCAAGATGCGACTCCGATTCCTGAGCTGCCACCTCGGTCGCTGGTCGCCTAAGTTGGGCCACCCCCGGGCAACCGGGGGTCTCACTCGGCCGGGCTGACCGCCCAGGTGGTATATAGCTCATCCTATTCTGACTCTACATCCCCTGCGCCTGCGAGTTAAAACGCAGGCGCTTGTATTCCCCCGGGCATAGCCCACCTAATGACGCGCTCGTCTTAACGAGCGGAGGAAACCGCGGAAGAGGTCCCATAAAGCCCTGCATCCGTTTCCCTGTCCACGGGCAGGAAGGAAGAAAACAAGCAACAAGCAAGTGTTTGCCCGCCGTTCTGAGTCATTATTGTTCCAATTAAAATTCATTAGTATTTGTTGTCGAAATATTCATTGAATTTTGCCAGCGCCTCTGTGCGCTTGTGTCGCATTCCGCGTCACACCGCGCGCCGCGCCCCTCCGTCGTCCGGCTCCAGCCGAGTTGTTTCGATGCAAGCCGAGCTTCACCGGTGAAGACCGATGACTGCCGAGTGCGGGCACCAAAAACTGGTTCCGCTTGCTCCACTATGAGCGGCCCCAGCGGTGCGCTGCGATCCAGGTCGCGCTCGCGCCCACGCGAACCGCCACTTGCAGCAGCAGCCGGGGGGACGGGGGAAACCCCTCCTCGCCCCCGGCACATAGCGCAAGAAAGTTGCCCAACACGACCGCCCTCCATGTACCGCATCATAAGGTACCCCGAGATGTCGTTGGAGAGAACAATTGCCTCCGCTCCCCCGGGCCACTTCACCGTGACCAGGCCCAAAGTCGATGCGTCTCGCCGAACACTGGAGGCGCGCGATATTACCGCGCGACCTGCCGGCGCTTCCAGCCCGTCGTCAACGGCGCCGACCGCCCTCCCTGCGGGACATGTGACCTCACCCCCGCGCTACCCAGATTTGACGCCGTAGCGAGCATCCCGCCCTGCTGCTCTACCTAAAGGACCCAGACCTCTGCGGTCCCCCTCCGCCTCGCCCCGCATGGACGCCGAGCTGTCGCCGCGCTCGCAGTTACACTCTGGCATGAGTCTCGTGGCCGAGCTGCAGCAGCGCGGAGCCCTGTCACTGTCGTTGCTGGAACACATTTCGATGCGACAAGCCTCAACGACAAGAGCAGAGAGCTCGACAGCGCCGCCGACATGGTTACGCGCGGGGAACTGAAACCTTGACCTGCTCCACCTCCGCAAACTCCCATTAGGACGACGACGGTCAGCCGCCAGATAAAGCACAACCGAACTCTGGAGCCCAAATTGATCCTCGGCTCGCCAAGAGAGCCTTTCACGGCACCTCGGGAACCCTCTGGAACCCCGGGGAGCCTACTGGGAACCCAATGGGACCTGAAGGGAACATAAGGGAACATGACGGGTGCCTTCGCGGGGAACTTCATTGAACCTTCGCCGACATTCCTCCGCGCACCTGGCTCGAGTCGCGCAAACCGCTCAGCCTACGCCGACGCAAGGCGCAGTCGCATCGCAACCTACTAGACCTCGCTTCCCGCCGTTGATAGCGCACGCGCACCCATTCGGCCGGGGAGTACGGTTTACCCCAGGGTCAGAGAGCGAATACCGTACGATCCAAGCATATCTCTCAGAATTAGAGGAATCAGAGGCCATCTACTGGTTCACATACGCTCTCCCGTCAGAGATGAGCAGGAAGGTGGCCATCCGTGGACTGCCGGAACATCGCCCCCTGGCACACACGCCCTCCGGACGCACAAAGAAGACGCTTGCCAAGAGACATTCTCCTTCCCAATATCGATTCCAGAGCTGCTGCCTAGGCCACTGGTCGCCTAAACTGGGCCTCCTCTGGGAAACCAGAGGTCCCATCCGGCTGAGCTGACTGCCCAGGCAGCACACAGCTCATCTCTTCATTGATGAAGCCATAAGCCTGTCTCCCGTGAGATTCATGCCAAGGGCCAAGGCCCATTCCAATGCCACGCCTTCATATTGCATTTTTGTAATACGGCTGTCTTGTAAATAGATGTGCTGTAGTATATAAGTATATGAGACCTATAATAGGGATTAGGGAGCCCATAATAGGGACGTGAAACGTGAACCGGTTCATGTGAGTAGGTTCTGGGATATTAAAGTTTAAAGTAATCTTTCTTATTTCCATTAGGTTAACCGTTTTTGAGATTAGGGCGGACAGATAAATATATTAAAATCACTATTCTGAGGTCCCACTTAGTTAATAACGTAGAGAACGTTAATTGACTAAGTGGGACGTACGATTAAGAGGCAGATGTAGTCACTTTTGTATTAAAAAAATTATAAGGCTTCTATGAGTAAAAATATTCATGATCATTAATTAATTAATATACTTAAAGAATACACTTTATAACAAATCGAACCAAAAAGTAAAAAAAAAAAATTATGAAAGATGCTAATGGACAAAAAATATAAGTATTGTTAAGAAAAATACGTACGTTACTCGATATATATAAGAAAAAAAAAAAAACTCAAAAACGCTCTTTGCTTTTTATCAAAATAATAGTAATATTTTTTGTTCATGAAAAAGCGTGTTAAAAGTTATTTGAAAAAAATATATAATTTATGGAGAAAACCAATTAAAGACTTTCTCTTTTTTTTATATATATGAATAATATTTTTCTGATTTTGAACATAATTTGTTATTAACTGTTCGCGACGCTGCGTTTTTGCCGATCGTCGACTATACACGACGTGCAGTTGTAAGTTATTTGGTTGCGCGTCGTGACGTCATACAATTGCCAGTTTTAGTTATAATTCCGTTTTAGTTCGATTTTCAATATTGTTATAATAAATAAATAATAATGCGATTCCATTGATAGATTTAGATTGAAATAATAGATATTAGTTTTATATAATAATTTACCAGTTTATAGCATGTATAATATATAGTTCTTTTATAGTTTTAGGTAAATTTATATTAATCGGTTTTTAAAATAGTAATTCGTTAAATATTGTTAAAATAATCATTTTATATTGTTTATAATAATGTTGTATAGACAAATAACAGATCACAATATTCTAAATGACCGTAAATATTAATTAAGAGACAAATATAATGTATAACTTGTACAAATATCGGTGTTTATTTAGTGTTTTTTGTTATTTTCGAATACTAAATAATTAAATTATATAATGTTTCATATACAGATAAATAGAGAAGATTGTGTACTTTTAGAATATGTAAATTATAAATATATCGCATAAATAGTTTAAAAGATATTAGCAAAAAACTGTAATACTTATAGTGAAAATTATTACATAAATAAAACCAAAACGGTTCGATGGCTTGCGGCTCTCGTCACGGTATAGCTCAATACAAGGGATAGGCGACTAATGTCGCGTAATGTTATGTTCGGACAACGAGTACAACTACAAGAAGAGGTGTTCGTTTTATTATAGAACCGAACGAAAGAACACATATTTATAAAGAACATGTAGGGATCTTCCGATACCATCAAAGTATCGATACCTACTCATTTCGATAGTACTCAAATCTTTTTTCGATACTACTTATACAAATACTCCTAAAGTATCGATACCTACTGGTATCGATACTTTTGAGTACTTTTTTATTTATTTTGAGGATGCTAAAAATGAACGTAGACTGACAATAATTACAACAAAATTGAGAAGAAAAAATATTTTTGAGTACTTTTTTATTTATTTTGAGGATGCTAAAAATGAACGTAGACGAACAATAATTACAACAAAATTGAGAAGAAAAAATATTTATTAATTGGAAATCGTTGCTTTAGTACGTGCATACTTTAATTAAGCCAAAAACTCTTCAGCATGAAGATTCCCCAAAAACAGTAACTGTTCAAGGTATTTTGGAGATAATCTGTTCCTTTTTTGAGAGATTGTTGCACCGGCTTTGGAAAAAAGGCACTCGCTAGGAACTGATGTTGCAACAACTATTAAATATTGCTGAGCATACTTGTACAGACAAGGAAACACAAACTTCATGTCATCCCATTCTGCAAATGGGTTGCTTTTAAGAGAAACTACTGGATTTGATAAATAAAGAGAAACTTCATCTCCCTGATTAGATTTCTTTTTCCTTTTGTGTCCATGTGCTAACTCCTTATGATGTTTCCAAAAATCGTATTCAGGTGGTGCAGTAGATGAGACATCATCTTCTGATTCACTTGGGCTACTTAGTTGTCCGATAACCATAGTTCTGAGTTTTTGAATAGCTCTTCCGCATGCCGAGGGGTCTTGGAAATGCAGGTTTTTGAATCTTGGGTCGAGAATTGTTGCAATGGCTGCATGATCGTTTAATTCAATCATTCCATACCTCCTCTTCAGCTCTTTCAATAAAACATCCTTACATTCTTTAACAATAGCAGAGTTTGGAGTGATTCTATTCAGTTCTGTAGTTAAGCAATTAAGCATTGGTATAACTTTGGAGATTGTTACATACTTTTGGCCCGATGATTCTCTTGTTACATATTCAAAAGGCTTTAATACAGTTGTGAGCTCATTCAAGGTTTCCATTTCCACAGCACTTGGCAAATTTGGAGCCACTACACTCTCAATTACAATTTCTGATATTACTATTCTTAACTTTAGGAATCGTTCTAACATAAAAAAAGTTGAATTCCATCTAGTTCTTACATCTGCAATAAGTTTTAAAACTGATTCTTCCGAAATATTATTACGCATTTGAATTTTTCGTAGCTTATCCGACTGCACAACACTATTTTTTATCCAATTAACTATTTCTCGTACTTTTATAACAGCTGATTTAATACTAGCTAACTTTAGTGCCTCTTCAACTACAAGGTTAATTGTATGCGCAAAACACGGTAGATGTTTTTTTTCGCCCAAAGACATTCGTACAGCAGCCAACATTGAACTGGCATTATCTGTTATAGCCGCCCGAATTTTGGTAAGTGGAATGTCCCATTTTTGCAAAATATCTAGCAAGTTTTCCGATATGTAATCAGCTGTATGTCGCTCACTTAATGCACGAGTTGCAAGATAATACATACACATTTCACCATTTTCTACAAAATGTATGGTGACGCCCATAAATCCTACTTCATTCATTGTCTCTGTCCATATGTCTAGCGTTAAACAGAAATTGTCTATCTTGGATAATTTGGACTTACAAATAGTAACACAAGCTTCGTACTTTTCGGTAGTCCTTTTCTTTAAATACTTGGCACTAGGAACTTTAAAAGTAGGTTCCAGTTCTTTTACAAGTCGTAAAAAGCCTTCACCTTCAACTATGTTAAATGGTCGCACATCTCGACAGATAAAAAATATCAATGCTTGAACAATTCTGTTGTACTTCGTACCACCAGCTAAAAAAAAATTAATATATATAAAATTAAATTAAATATTTATATTTTTATCATTAATACTATCTGTGTTAATATTATTTTGTTATTATTTAATGAAATATCTATTTCTTTACCTTTATTAGATGAAATTCGATCAAACGCATCCTTTATGGAACTGCTCAGAAAAAGCTCTTTTCGAGTCTCCGTGTCCATACTAGTTAATGTTCTTACACTAGAACCATCATCATGATCTTCTAAAATGTTTGATGTTGATGGTTGGGATTGATCATCTTCCATTAAATACTTTGAGCTGGCCAACACTGCTGTATTTTTAAAACTGAAACATAAGAAGAGAAATTAACACACGACCGATCGACAATCTGCAAAGTATCGATAATCTGCAAAGTATCGATAATCACAACGGCAACACTACAGCCACTTAACAATAACAAACACATAACCTTTGTTTAATTTGTATAAATCCTATTCATGCAAACAAATTATCTCATCGTCCGTCATCAAATCAAATCATATCATATAATTCATATATTATTAGTGTATAGCCAGTCACAGTACCACTGCTGGTTACAAAACTAAATTTTTATACAAAAAGGATCTAGCTACCTACCTAATCTACTTTTCTAAATAACATTTTAGGAAAACAGTGCAGCAGAAAAGTTTTAGGATCGTACCTTTCGTTGGTCCCTTTATTTTCTTTTTTCTGTAATTTACCTTTGTCCACAGAAATTCCATGAGTTTTAGAATGCTTGAATAAATTGGACGTATTCCCACAATACTTCACAGACTTAAAACATTGTTTACATTTTGCAATTGTTTCGTTTGTTTTAGTAAAATGTGTCCATATTATTGATTTTGGTGGTGCCATAATAACATTGGAATAATAAGCCGATGATTACATTAAATAAAATTACTCGTAAACAATCTTTTCACTTGTACGCATAACGGCTCGGGCTCGAGGTTCGTTCGGATGAATTCGTTTTGCCTGACAGTTGACACAACGCGTCACTCACGCACGCCGCGCCGCCACGCGACGAGTAACGGTAACTCGGTAACCGTATATGTACTACCTATATAATTATTTAGTATATTAACTGTATACTACTGTATGATGCCGATGACGTGTTCGTTTTTTTTTTAAAGTGATACTGATTCGATTTGATACCAAGTAACTTTGTTTCGATACCGAGTATGTATCGCAAAATTGATTCGATGCAATAATTACTTGGTATCGAATCAAAAGTATGGAGTACCTACTCGTATTTACTAGTATCGGAATATCCCTAAGAACATGTTCATCTGTTCATTTTTAAGAACACCTAAGCGTTCATTTCCTTTGGTTCATTTTTTGAATTTACGAACACTTTCGTAGGCGCACAAATACATGCACATCAGCGATAACTCACTCACACACACTCATTTTTTCTACGTAAGTTTCTTAACCTTGAATGACGTATTAATGTGAAGGACACTTTTTGATATTTTAGGTTTTTGTATTTGTATTATACTTATTATATAGTTTGTTTTGCCTTTTTTTATATTTAATTAAGAAACTATAAATAAGTGTTAGTTTTAGTTTAGTGTTAATAGGTTTAGATTAGTGTAAAAAAAAATACTTTATTTTTTTTTTTTATTAAAATATCACGAAAGGGACAAATTTGGAACTACTTTTCTTTTGTAGATGAAATGCTAAAACAGCAAAGTGTTAATATTGCAAGGAGAATATTTCAGTTAAGTCAACTGTGACAAAATTAAAAAGACATTTACAACAGAAGCATTTAATGATCTTTAAAGAAATTATAGAAATGTTAGCAATATAATAACAACAATATAATAAGAAATGACTTCTTTTGTTTTTTATTTTTTTTTATTCATGACTGCGTTATATAAATAAATATACATGTAAGATCGTCATGGCGCAGTGGCACAGCGTGTGTAAACGCAACAGTTGTGGTTTCGATTACTGCTAGAGGAAATTAAGTATGTATTTAAATATTTTCATTTTCTCGCTCTAGTGGTGGTAACAAGACAAATAGTTGCGAAATTAAGTTCAAATAAAAATAATAAAACTTTTTTTTTCTAAAACGGCACGAAATGGACAAATTAGAAAACAAGAAATTCTGGCATAATTAATAAATATTTTTATTTTTATAGACAAACAAAACATTCCGCTAAATGATAATATTAAATATATATAATAAAAGAATATATAATTTAAAAAAATATATAAAAAAAATAATATGATTAAGTATAGTTGTTCCGACTATAAAATGAACAAATGAACGAAAAATGAACAAAAAATATAAAATGAACAGGAATGAAGAACTTGGAACGTAAAAATGAACAGGTTCTTTAAACTGAGCATATTGTTCATTCTCGTTCGCAAAATAGAACTGATCGGAACACTCCTAACTACAAGAAGAAAAATAGGAAGAAATAATAGAAGAAAAATAGTTCAAGAACATTTAGAAGCAGTGTTGCCATCGGTAATTTTGTAAATTCCCCGCGTCATGTGAAAAGAATCCCCTTTTTGTAGTAAAATTCCCCTCAAAACTTGTTTGAAAAAAGAAAAAATTGGACGTTGTCATTAGGACTACCCACATACTTTATCTTGTTGAATCAATTTGTAATATTAAATTGTAATGTTTTTTTAATTTAAAATAATTAACATAAATCTAGTTACCCCATCCATCGGCACTCCGAGTAACAAGTATATATATCAACTTTATTTGTAGTAGTCTTGTTTACATGTAAACAAGACTAATATTATGTGACACGTGCGCCTGTACACAGGCAGTCATTTAAGAACTTATTGTGCTGTACTTTAAATTTCAATTAAAAAAATAATTTATAGCTAACTCATACGTATAGATATATTTTAGAATCATTAACAGTTGATGAAGCAGACTCTTTTTTTTCTCACCCAAATCGCCCATCATAGCTATAGAAGTAAAAATAAAAAAGAATAATATTTTAAAACTTTATTAAAATTATTTTTTGTAGAGGTTTGACTTCAGCATTATTTTTGTCGGCTCAAATTGTATACAATTTTTGATAGCGTCTTTTGTTTTCATGATGGCAACTATCGTGTCTGTGTTTAGTTTATTTCTGTGATCCGTTTTAATATTTTTGAGTGAACTGAACACGCGTTCAACAGAGGCATTCGAGAAAGGTAAAATCAACAAAGTTTTTATAACACCTTTTAAATTTGGAAACAAACTTTGGCCGAGAGCATTTTTGAAATGGAAAACTTTACCCCAATAATCATCAGCATCATCTGATGGTTGCAAGTTGTTACTTTTATGGTCAAGTAAAGCGTATTCTCGCCATTCATTGTCAGCTGTTTGCACATCGTAAAAATTGTATAATACTGGAAATCTTACAAAGACAGGTCTCAAAGATTTTACGGAGAAACTTTGGGCAACAGACGGATTTATTACGTCAATAAAATTAAACAGACTGTCCTTAAAATCAAACCTCTGTATGATCTGTTCAGTCAACTCCACATAAAAGCTGCGACAAATTTTCAAAAACTGATTGATATCAGTTTCTAGAACCCGCGCTTCATTTTTCATCTTTTGTAAGCTTTCAGTTGCTGAAACACCTAAATACACTTTGCTCAATGTCTCATATTTGGATTCATCATTGTACTGAATTTTCATTATATCTGCACAAGACTTCACAAAAGAAAATTTCATGTAATTGCTACACACGGTTTTCAATAAATGTTCAACTGACGATTTTAGTTTATAAAGCAATGGTGTTTCTGACTGAAACACTAAATTGAATTTTGTCAGTAGATCTAACGTATATGACATGAATTCCAAATAAATAATTGTGTATGGATTATCCATTGTAGCCATCATTTCTTCGGTTGTCTTAGAAGGATCCTCGAAAATTAGTAGTCTTAAATATTCTTTAAGGGCAGAATACTGTTCTAACACACGATCTACACAATTTTTCACAGATAACCATCGTGTTGTAGATACTGTTAAAATTTTGTGTAATTCACACTTGAAAAAAGCTTGAAACTCTGCTAATTTGTCTTGTCTTGAACGACTGAAGTGCGACTCTAAGTTTCGTATAAGATCTTCTACATTTCGTGGGAGTTTTAAGCAAGCTTTAGATGCTGTCAAATGTATTAAATCACAGGAACATTTGATACACGCAATGCTAGGAAAAGTGGTTTTCAAATGAGAAAACACTGAATTGTGTTCTCCAACCATAACGTTGGTGATATCGGAACAGAAGCCTATGAAATTGGATAGTGGTATTTCTTTAGATTCTATTACATTTAATAATACTCAACTAAAGATACGGAATCTCCTGATTTTACCTCAATCATATCAAAAAAATGTGTCTCAACTTTGTTGCTTTCTTTGTTGAAAAAAATAATTGTAAACGCCAGTTGTTTAGTGGTACTGCAGTCTGTAGTTTCATCCAAAATTATTGAAAAGAAATTACCAGGGATCTTAAGTTCATTATACATATTAATAGCTAAGTTGTTCCCTAGAGCATATTTTATACAATGAGAAGCTTTGGTTCGTCGTACTGCCAATTTTCTTGCGATCTCAGAATCTGTGAAAACGTCTTTCATCAAAGGTACTAGAGTGTCCATCAATGAGATGGTAAGTTGTTTGTAGCAAGCATTGAACACAACTTTAATTCTGCACGACGCACTTTAACTTCTAAAGGAGATTCTTGGACTAGTTCGTCAATTTTTTTTGAATTCTGTGTTTGCTTAGAAAGTCGTAGATGTTTTTTTGAATTCATGTGGCGTATTAAATCACTCTTATGTGCGATTACAGTCGTATTGCAAACCCTACAGAAATCTTGCTCATGGCCATGTCTAATTTCATTATGTTTGGTTAACCATCGCTTGAAATCGGAATGAGTAGTCCACGAATTCAGAAATTTATTGTACCGTTTCTTTTTCATGAGAGGTTCTTTAGTTGTGATCGAATTTATCCTGTTTACAACTTCTAGAACTGAATTAGAAGTAGACGGTAAATTTGTGACGCCTAAGTCAACGTCGATGGGTATTTCCTAGAAATGTAAATAATTGTAAGTTATTAAAAACGCCTGACATTTGGGAAAACAATATTACTGTAGCAACACTAACGCAAACACCCAATTATTCGAGATAAAAAATATTTATTATTTTAATAAAGGCAAAATAGGTTTAATCCACGGAATTACGAAATACTTTTATCTTAATTTGACTAAGTGAGCAGTGTTCATTACTTAAATAAACAGAAAGAAATAGAAGTTAGTAATGTATTAATAACTATAATACCTACTTTAGTTAATAAATTGAATTAAAGTGAATACACACCCTTTCTGGAGATCGCTTATTTAGTTTGCAAACGAATTTATCCATTGTAACTTGTAAGTATCAGTATATCGTAAGAATTTAACGGTTTCGGTAAAGTTAAACGATCAAGTCTGGAGAAGTCTGGGTGTAGGATAGATAGCAGCCATAGATTAAGCATTAATATGTAGCTGTAGGATAGGTAGCAGCCATAGAGTAAGCAATAAGCAGTTTTCCACTGACGTTTTATAATTTATCCAAATAAAGTTTTCATTTAAAGTATTTTGTTTATATTATGTAATAAAGCTAGCTTTATTTATTTTATTTTCTAAGCTAGCTTCATCTTTTGAAAGGTTTAATTCTACAGTTTGGAAAACTACCCATAGCCTGCACCACAGATAACTTATATTAGAGTGCTAGCCATAAAAGATTTCAGATGAAGCGCTGATGTCGCGCATATTAATCAAAATTAACTTTACTTTCATTTTATAATGTTAGTTTCACAAAATTCTGTCTGCCATCACCGTGACGCAATTTTTTGTAAAAAAAAAATGTAAATAGCAATATTTTTTATTTTTTTAAATTCCCCTTTTTTACCCATTACCCCTTTTTGCCTCTCATGCACGTAAAATTCCCCCCAAAAAGGGGAATTCCCCCCAAATCGGCAACGCAGTTTAGAATACATTTATAAGAAGCCGCCAGTCATCTACCGTTATATCGATATGTTACACATATCGTTTTATTCGTCGATCCCCGCGCACCCCACGATCCGGAACCTATTGATTATATTGATATTTTAAGAGAATTGGTTTTTATGTTAAAGAATCTTTTGAAATAAAATTATTAAAAAAAATCTACTTTTTAATTGTTTATATCGCTTTTTTTTGCTATATATGCAGCATTAATATATATGTTATTACTTTTCAATCGTCGCTTAAGTTGTAAACATTTGTTTCTGTTTCTATTTTGTATTCTACATTTAGATTCATATTTGCAAACACAGAACATTCGGTTATTAGGTGGGGGATGCTATTAACTATTTAAAAAAATAGGTATTAACCTATAAAAGGGTCCAAGTATAACATAAAGCGACGTTCTCAATGCGCCACCACACTAGTGTGAGCACTTCACTAACTACTTGTCACTGTCACAAATCTCAAAACTACAACTTTTCTAGTAATGTATATAGATAGACAAATAGCGAGAAAACTCTGGAAAAATTACACGAATGCTACGGGCATTCGTGTAATTTTTCTTCTAAAGCCCTGTGCGTTTTCCACCAGTGCGCTATGGACCCGTCTATGGTTCAGATTCATCTTGCCACCAGTCAGTCCACCTACCCGAGGAAAGAAAGCGTACAGGTCCCGCCTTACGCACATACCCCCTTGTTTGACTTTATCAAAAGCTCCGGATATGTCAAATAGAATAAAATTCTCATAGTTTTGCTCGGTACTCGCATCTCGGTCTAGCACTGCGTTCAGTGGTGTAACCGGAGACTTTCCACAGGAAAAGCCATGCTGCGACTGTGAAATATTGTCCTGCAGGCTAGGAGCGAGCGAAAGTTGGTCTCGCAGAAAACAACATCGCGATAGTAAACCGGACCTGCTCTTAAGTCCCTATAGAGGGGGCACTCAAAAGCACACAGCACATATTTCGTACTTTCATCCGCTCGTAATGTCATTTCCTTGTACCAGAGTTATAGGATTCAGTACGTTACTGTAAATAATGTAAAGTCTTCCGGTTGTTTCTATAGATGGGGGTCCCACAAGGATCGATTCTAGAACCTCTTCTACTTTTGATTTATATAAATGACCTCCCATTTTGCGTTAAAAATATATGTGTATGTGTGTTTATGTACTATTTGCTGATGATACTTCTTTAATTTGTAGAGGTTTGAGCAGATCTTAATAAGAATAATTATGAAGTGGGTGTGTTATTAGGCAAAGCTACAAGCGGATTAAATGCTCTTGATACTCAAGAAGCTAATTATCGTAATAATGTATCGACACCACAGTCATTTCTATATACCTTGACGATTCAAAAGTGCTTGTAAAGGACCTAATTGAATATACTCATCTCATATCATCTCGTATCTCATCTTGTCGTGGTCATTTCATTTTATCTCATTTTATTTTGGATATTTTATAATTAAGAAGATGTTTATTTTGTGTCTTAATATTAGTTACCTGCATACTATAAGCGGAATATTGTGTGAAGCTACTTACAATTTATTCAATGGATTTAAAACAGCCGCCACACTAAGTATATGTTTATTAACCATCTAACATAACACCATTATTAAAACTCGATTAAATTTAGTTTCAAAGATTTTATTAAAAATATTAATAAAAATAAAATGACATATAATTCAATATTGTTTTGTTTTTATGTTCGTGATGTATTTATTTTTATTTAGTAATAGTATCGATCATAATAATGATTATTTCCGTAAATATTACTGATCATTAACGACAGCAAAAGAATTCTCATTACCATTTATGTTGACAAACGTTTGTTGATCGGAGCTGATGTACTCACGGTGCTCGAGCGGCTTTACTAGGTTCCATTTTCCTACTCTACTGAATGCGGGATATGGATTTATTGATTTTGGAATCGAAAAATGAAAAAAAAAAAATATATTTATTGATTTACTTTACAGATTCCAAACAAGCTCGCTGTTTACTCGTCAGTAATACTTACGGAAATAATCATTGTTATGATCGATACATTCCGTCCCCTTTATCTTACCCTCATCTGGCTTCCTCCCCTCTCTCAGAGCACGAAGTGTTAGTACTTCGGATTCCCTCTGTGTACCCGCTATTTGTGGAATATAACCTGAAACTAAAATTACAATAGTACTTACTTCCTTACAATATGTCCAAACAAAGAACGGAGTGCAACTAGGTTCCTTTTTTGTCTTGGTTCAATCTAAAAGGAACAAAGATTGCTTTAAAAAATATGTTTATGGTGAAATTTATCGCATAAAATCAAATTATATATAACAGCGCAACGAAAACTTAATTAAGAAAGTATGATTTCTAGTTTGTAAATTATGAATAAATAACGACAGTTATCAATTATCAAGTTAGTTATGCAAGCGCCTGGGAACGTAACCGGAGATATTTGTTTTTCACGCTAGATTTCGCGGAAGACTCCGCGTTGCATTCCCAGCGATATGGAATAGAAAGAAGGGACGTCGTAGTTAACATATATCTCTGTTAACACGTATTTAGATATATTTAGTTTTAAAGTATTTTTTTAAATTAAATTTTTTATAGTTAACATATCACTCTGTTAACACATATATTTGGTTTTAAAGTATTATTTTAATTAATTTTTTAAAATAAAATAGTTAATTTATTAGAAATTGTCTTCATTATAACAAAAGGCTCCCAAACTTGACTGGCGCAGCCGGTAGGATATCCCACCATATAACACATATAAAGGAATATCCTAGAACCAAATAAATTAAAGAAATAAGTCAAATCAGTGGAGTGGTCCGAGATGCGAGTGGCTGGCTGGTGAGTACCACTTTTCACCTTCCTTTCATCGTCCTTCGCGTGTTATTATAATAATTAATTTTAATTATATTGGAATTGGCCGTTTTTCGATATAATGTTATCTGAATTTACATAAAATTTTGTAAATCAGTAAAATAGTTAAGTTAATAGAATAAATACTTAGTATTATTTAATTAAAATAGAAGTGAATATAAAATTATGTTCATTCTTATATTTAAGGTATTTTTAATGTGCTTTAGCTATTAACAATAAAAGTTAAGTGGAATTTAAATGTAATATAATATAATGAGTTTTAGTTGAAATATTTAATTTCAGTGTTAAATAAAAAGAAATTAAAATTATAAATATAAAATTAGAATTATAAAAATTTATTAATATTAAAATAAATAATTTTGGAATTACTGTTTTTAAATAAAAATACATATGCACACATATATATAATATCTCATTGTAATATATTTTACTATAATATATTAAACTATAATAAATAGCATTAAAAAAAAAGTGTTTATCTAAATTTTACTATATTTTATTTTGTAGCGTATTAGAATACTTAATGTAATCAACTAAACGAGTTAAATTGTTCGTAAAATAAATTTTATATTAAAATTTTACGTTACTAGTTATAAAGCAATTTTTTATTACTTTTTCTAGTTTTATTTGTCTAATTTAAAATAAAAAAAAAATGTCTACTTCCGAAACAATGTCTAGAACTACGACACAAGTAATATTAGTTCCGAGTGAAATGATTAAATTAGTTCCCTTGTTTGACGGGGACAAAAGACATTTAAATTTATATATTCGAAAATGTGAATATATCATTTCGAGGTACGCGGGCAACCAATCGCAAAATATATAGCTTATGCATACTTTAACAAGTAGATTAATCGGAGATGCAGCTGCTTTGCTTAGTGAACGAAATGATATAGATACATGGGCCAAATTAAAACAACTATTAATGAGTCATTTACTATTAATTTTAAATTAAATTACTACTACGTAATTTTAGAACCATCTATATATTTTTAAATGAAATAGAAACTGCTTTAGCTTTAAGCAAAGTGTCTGTACTCCATCAGTCTATAATTAATTCTAATGAATTATTAGATATATTACAATTGATATCCCAAACTGATAATTTGACATATGAACCTAATATTAACAATTTGATAAATATAGAGTCTACTATATCTGTAAAAGCTTATATTAAGAAAAGTCAGATAACATTTATATTAGAGGTACCGTTAACAGATAATAATTCTTATAATTACTATAGATTATATCCAATTCCAATATATAATGTCACTGAAAATGTAACGACAATTGTAATTCCTAAATATCCTTACCTGATGGTGAAAAGTTCTGTGTACTTACCCTTAGCCCGGCCTTGCTCGCGTATTGCTGTGGGGGATCAGTTCCTGTGCTCTGAAAATGAAATAGTAAGATATCCGGAACCAACTTGCATAGAGCAATTAATGAAATTTGAGAGTAGCCATCGGATGTGTATTTCACACGTGGTAAATGTAGAGGATATAAAAATCCAACATATCAACACCAATAGTTGGATAGTTTATTCTAAGTTCAACTCGAAAATAACAATTAAATGTAAAGATGATACCTCTTACCAAATGATACACGGCACACTTATCCTAACCCTAGAAGAAAATTGTAACATATTCATAGAGAATATCTATTTATACCACAGAAGTACGTATGCAGAACATATGATATTCAAAAAGGTTCCGCTTATCCAATTGCCCAAATTAAACTCAACAAAAACAGGATATCTCTCAACGGTCGACTTGAGGAGTGTAGATCTCAGTGAAGTGAAACAGTTATCGCACGTACTGAAACATAAAAGTAAATCCAATCCCAGTGATATTGTTGAAAGTCTTAGTGAAGTGAAAACCCTAAAAATAATCAGTTTTGTCTGTCTGTCCCTATATATGTCCCTACCGGTATTAGTGATGTGTTATGTAGTCTATAAGTTTAGAGTTAAAATTTTTAATGTAAAGCGAAATCCTCAGTCTAGTACTCCAGCTGATGATTTCGTACTTAACGAGGGAGGAGTTATGCAAGCGCCTGGGAACGTAACCGGAGATATTTGTTTTTCACGCTAGATTTCGCGGAAGACTCCGCGTTGCATTCCCAGCGACATGGGATAGAAAGAAGGGACGTCGTAGTTAACATATATCTCTGTTAACACGTATTTAGATATATTTAGTTTTTAAGTATTATTTTAATTAGAAGTCGTAGTTAACATATCCCTCTGTTAACACGTATTTAGATATATTTAGTTTTAAAGTATTTTTTTTAATTAAATTTTTTATAGTTAACATATCACTCTGTTAACACATATATTTAGTTTTAAAGTATTATTTTAATTAATTTTTTAAAATAAAATACTTCATTTATTAGAAATTGTCTTCATTATAACAAAAGGCTCCCAAACTTGACTATCTTACAAATGTTTTCATGATGTTTTATTAAAAATATATATACCTAATCGTAATAAAAAATATATATTATTTTAATTTTCACGCTGTTCTCTATTCACCGCTGGGGGCATTATGTGCCTTCCTTTGCCTGGTTACCAGAGCGAAGAAATTAAAATATTAAAAATTCATTCAGAAAATGGTATCTTCTATACTTTCTAATGTCACGCGATACAGTATTTAAATACTACAGTATTTAAATACTGTATTAATAATACTTCACTTTTTTACTATAAATATAGCAAAAATGATTAGACGCAAGCGTTGTATGTGGATCGCTTTTGAACACTGACAGTAATAAGTGAGGAAATAGCATAATTTTATAGTAAATATTTACTGTCGCTAGATGCATGTTATCAAAAGGTCTCACATATTTCATCGTCTATAATTAAAATACAATCCAATTAAATTGTGTGTAAACAAGGAATTCTTAGTAAATAAGAAACGCAAGTTCTAAAATAAGAAGGAAAAATCCTTGAGTATCTTATCGTTTATACTTTTTAAAATGTTCAGTTAATCCAGCAATAACAACTATCGTTCATTCCTTTAGGATTCGGTTCATTTCTTGTAAAAAAAAAACAGTAAAACCAGTACTTGCTATTTTCTCAAACGACTCCATTAATTGAGTAACGTAATTATTAATAGAAGTACAAGTTTCTAGTCGGACGTAAATCGAAATTGGTGTTTTTCTCGTGAAAGCTTTTTTAACGGTGCTGCGTACTGGGGAAGAAACAAATTTGGGACGAAGTATTTATGCGGTGTAAACCTTTGAATCAGATCACGTAAAATTTTATTCATATTTCAGTAGCATCGTCAAGTGGATGACTAACGAAAATGTTATGGCAATCTATTCGAAGCAGCGCAGAGTTGATACACTTAAAATCGCCCGAATTCTAAGAATATTTTTTTCTTGGCTTGTTTTTTATCTACTTTAAATTGTTTTTTTTCAAAGTTGGGCACGGCTAGCTCGATCTAAAGATTCTGTAGGTCGTCACCAGCACGGTCGCCGCTTTCTGGCATTATAACTGCTCTAGCTCCTAAACTGCTTTCGGGCCCATTATGAAAGTTGGTAAAGATAATCTGTATACCAAGATCTATTTGTAAAAAAAATAAAAAAAAAAAAAAAAAACTTAGAAAAAAAATTAAACATAACTAAAATCGGAAACATCAAAAATTTTTACCTGCCCGGTTGACGTGGATATATTAATAGTTGAATTTGAAATATTTTTTGTAACGATGTTTGTGAGGCGGGTGATGCATGCTGTGACGCAGTGTTATCAAATGTTTTTTTGTTACACAATAGTTTGAAGTAAAGAATTATTGTTATTAAAAAAAGTGGGCATCTTTATTGACAGAACAAAGAAATGAAAATATTAAATGTCACTTCTTCGTGTTGGGATCGAACCCACGACCTGTCGTTTACCTTGTGTATTCCCGTTTTAATTTCTGCAGCGGGGTTTTGTTCCTTTATCATTTTTGGCAATAAATATGTCATCTAAATACATCTTCTTGATAACATTTCATAAGTGTATCATCCAAAAACCCATATTTACTATAAAGTTTACTATAAATTCTTGTTCAAAAACTTCATTTTATAACTTTATTTGCGGACGTAGTGAGGCTCACTCGACGTAGTGAGGACTGTTAGACGACAGTTTGTTGGACATCAGGAAACATAGAAGATGTCGAACGTTTACATGTTATTGCTATTTGCTACGTGCGTGTTAGTGGCTGCGGTGGAACTGAAGCCTTTGAGGTATTGTTGACCAAGTTCTTTTGAAAATGAAGAATGGTCTATATTCGTTAATTATATTACTGAATTAAATTTGTAATATTTTCATTTCTACGCGCTGGGCAAAGCGCGGCGTTGAGTTCCGCAACTCAGCACGCAATGCATCAAATTCGCCGGAAAGTGAAGAACGGAACCGAGTGACTAAAACTAGGTTCTTATACAAATTGAATTTTTTAAAACTCACCAGATCACTCTGTAATTTTAATACATTGTAATTCTGGTCAAGTAAACGTTATAAAAACAAAATTAAAACTATTCACTCACATTTGGAACACTGAAAAATCGATCTGAAAATTTTGATAAATAATAATTTTAAAAATTAATTTTTAGCTACTTACGTTTCGTCGATTTTCGATATCTTGGTGTCGTTGCGTAGGTTTTTCTGTGCCGTACCAGCTCAAATTTATCCAATTATTTTTTACAAATTTTTCGCGCCCTTTATACGCGAAAAACACCTGAAAAATTCATTCCTGAAAATTCTTCATAGTTTCGGAGGCATCGCGAAGCCCGATCGTTTGACACTGATTTCGTCCCAATCGGAGCACGAGAAACTGAAAAAAAGGGCCCCCACCACACCCTATACTCGCCAGGCAGGTAATATCTACTCGACCTTGGCGAAATATTTTACGTTTTTAACACGCTTCTTACACATTTTAGTTAGCTTTTGGTGTACGGACGCTGGGAAAAATATTTAATTAAATATATATAGAGTGTCAGTGGCTTTTTACACCACTGACTGTTTCACATTGATATCTAGTATAATTGCCAAACTTAAAATATGTATAATATATTTTATATTTGTTGAATCGACTTTGACTTCATTAACTCTGGTTTTAATTTTGACTTTGAATTTGAATTTTAATTTAATTTAATCTGACTTTAATTCTAATAATAATTTGATTTTAATTTTAATATATTATAAATTTACTTTTATTTTAACTTTCATTTTAAATTAATTTATAACTTTTTAACTATAATTCTAATTATTTTAACTTTATTTTAACCTCATTTTAACAATTACCTAGTCAACTAATTAGTATAAAAACTTGCAAGTTTTTATACTAATTAGTTGACTAGGACTAGTGGACTAGTAATTCTCTTTCTATTTTATATATTTCTTTATATCATTGTCTATACTTTTTAACATTTGACACGGTAGGCCTAGAGGGGAAAATTAGATTTTTAACGTAACATCCCTTAGTTCCCCTCACCCTCTGTATATCTTCCTCTTCGTTTCTTATTACTCCAGGCAAGTTTGTCTTAACATACGTGGCTCTTTACACCACTGACTGTTAAGAGACTAGGTCTCATATACAACTTTGGGTACTCTACACCCAAACTTTTATTTATTTGTTAACGCGCACCTCCTACGATGATCAGAACCCCATCAGTGAAGAAGGCACGCAGCGATCAGTCTGCTAACATGAAACCAGCGCCCCAGCCCACCCACTAAATCGACCTCAACCTCGTTAGGGGGACCAGGCTGGAGTTCAGCCCCGAGCGTGAGGAAGAAGGAACGAAAACGTACCCAAACAAAACCTCAGAAGCGAAGGCCTGCTTAATGAGCGCTAAACTTCTGTTAGGCAACTCTCGCAATCTGAAGACCGACATAAAAGCCGGCGTAATGAGAGCCTTAGAGCGGTTATGCGCCCTCGTTAAAGACCTGGAGAGCGGCGAACCAAAAAAGGCGGAGGCACAGAAAGAGCAGCCCGAGTGCCAAGAGCAGGGGGAGCTCTCTCGAAAGATCGAGGAGCACTCGCGGCTGTTAGCCGAAAACGCCGAGCAAATGCGGAAATTGAAAGTAGCGCTCGAGAAAAACTCCACCGCACTCGCAAATCCTCTTCCTCCTCCATCCTACGCGACCGTTGCCGCAATCGCGGCCACGCCCAAACCAGTGCGACCTTCCCTGCACTCTATCATCATCTCCACCGACGATGTATTGGAGACAGGGGAGGAGGTACTGGAGCGAGTGCGCAAGGCGATGGACGCAAAGGAGGGGTGGATTAAGATGGAAAATGTGCGCAAGGCAAAGGGTAGTAAAATTATCCTCGGCTGCTCGACGGCCGAAGACCGGTAGAGGGCCAG
The DNA here is from genome assembly GCA_019049475.1 of Eueides isabella. NCBI lineage: Eukaryota > Metazoa > Arthropoda > Insecta > Lepidoptera > Nymphalidae > Eueides > Eueides isabella. The sequence continues at coordinate 328,079 of CM032413.1, read as the reverse complement.
GCAGTGGCTGGAATCCAGTCGCCTCTGGGTCGAAGACGTCGCGAACAGAGACACAATGATCGTCCTGAGAGACCTGCTGAGCATCAACTCTGATGAGGAGGTGTTCGGGGCTCTCAGGACGCAAAACGGAGAAATATTTGCGGATCTCGCCAAGGAGGATAATAGAATGGATGAAGGCAAGGAACCCCCACACGAGCCACCTGTTTCCTCCTCCATATTATGGGAGAGACCGACAGACCTAGGAGCGCTCCGAGTGGACCTGCAGCGCGTCAAGGTGTTTGACATATGGCCACACTAGGAGGCACTGCACGGAGGAGGCAGACGTCTGCAGACACTGTGGGGGCGAGCACCTGAAGGCGAAATGTGAACTCTTGGCGGCTACCTACCCTACGTGTAAAAATTGCACTAGGGCTGCGAGTGAAAAAAAAAACACTAGGATCTTAAGTTGCCTCTGCCTACCCAGAGAGGTACAGCTTGAGGCTAAACGCAAAAAATATTGGTTTTAAGATCTTTGATTTTCTCGATTATTACACATTTTAAATGAAACAATTTACTAATCAAGTGTTCTAAACGTCGCGCTTCCAAAAATGTATAGAAACAATATACGATTAATCCGGTTAACATTGTTTCAAATAAAAACATACTTGTATTGTTTTCCCATTTAAGATTGACAATTTTTTTTTAAATACACACAAAGTACTTTAATTTTTGTAATTTCTGTCATTTACATCCGACTGTGCGTTGTAAAAAGACGGTAGTGTATTTATCAGTGTATGTGTGTGTTTGTTCTTATGTGGCGTTGGTTTAGAGACAAAGATTTATCAATTTGGAGCAATCCTAAGTATTTCAAACTTTAACTAAATATGAAAGACGACTTTATTGTGGAATTAAACAATAAAATATGTACATTAATTGAATCAGAGGCCTGTCGTGGCTGTGGAGTCGTGGAGTTTATTCCCCGGTTATTGACTAGAGGAAGTGAAATATTTCATATTTTTCTTTTTTTTTACTTTCGTTAACAAGAAAAAGTTCCGCCACTTAACTTACAATGCTTCAAATTCGGCGGAAAGTGGAGAACGGAAGTGTTTTAGAAGAACGTAGTGTCTTAATACTACATAGATTCTGGAAGTCCCTCTGCCTATCACTACCACATGCGGGATACAGCGTGAAGCTCAAACGCTTATAATTTTTTTTTTTTCAGCGTCGAAGCAGATGTCAACTGTAACTCGCAACCAGGAGGCTGTGGTCTTTTAGAGGTATGTTGAAAGTGTGGACGCCTGCGCAAATACTAAGAGCAATATTCATTAATTAAAATATGCCGTTGTACATGACGTAGGCTTCCCCCTCTCTCTCGATCTACGTAAACGTGCACTGTCATACATGTCTCTCTGTTAAAATAAATAGTTTAAATAGTAATATTGTCTTTTTCATTATAACATCAAGGTATAATATAAGCATTTAGTAATTTTTAATTTTTTTAGCTCTGGTAAAAAACAAAAGGCCAGTCAATATACAATGTTTCAAATCTGCCGGAAAGTGGAGAATGGAATGGCGTGTCTTAATAATAGGTTCCTATGTTTCCTCTGTCTACCATGTCATGTGCGAGATATAGCGGCAAGCTGAAAAAATAACTTAACTTAACTTAGCTTCACGCCGTATTTTTAGCGGGGGACGCAGAGAGAACGGAGCGCCAAACGCTACAGTCTCGGCATATACTCTTTCGCCTCGTCCACTGTCATCAACCTCTTCATCACTGTCATACATGCCCTCTGGGGGCTCCTCAGGCTGTTTATGTGACGTTTCTCCAACATCTTAGATACTGTGTTTCCGAGGTCTCCCCTTCCCTCTCTTATTTCCTTCATAATTCTTTTTTGCCATTCTTTCTTCACTCATTCGTTCGACACTTGGTTTTGGGCAAGCTGAAAAAAAGAATGTAATTTAGTTAATTTAGTAAATAATTCTCTTCATGTGATGAAATCCCTTGACATGAAAATAAATAAAGATAGAAACAGTGCTTGTTTCCTCATCAGAAAGGCGAGGAGGGAGTGATGATAGTGGTCTAAACCTGAATGCGCGCAACACAGATATTATGAGCTATTATGGGTATTTCAGGGGCACCAGTCTTCTAAAACTAAGACAGATCTTGCCCGATTCCAGTAGGTTTTTATAACTCCTGGCTCGGAAAGCTAATCCTAATGTTACTTCGTTCCGTTCTCCATATTTGCTTAATTTTGAGGCGTGATCTGTTGAGTGACGGAGGTTAACGCCGCGCTCTGCCTTCTTACCAGAGCGAAGAAATGAAAACATATAAGTATTAAATATTTTATGTCTTCCAGTGGGGATTGACCTTTCAACAAGATTTGGTCACACGCTTGTGCCCCTGCGTCAGGACAGGCGTTGTAACAGTAATTCATTAATATTTTTTTATCTCTAAGCAACTTTTGTTTGTTTTAGACCAATGTAAGGGTGAAACGGTGTATATGTTATGAGGGCATTTTTATATCATTTTGCATCGGAGTAAGTAATAAATCAATATTTTCTTTACATGCACAGGATGATACGCAATTACAGAGTGCCAAATATTGACATAAAATTACAGTGTTTATAAAGTTTAGTAAGTACTAGTTCTTGTCTATGGCATCATGACGTTACTGTATTTATGACAATACTATATTATTTTGATATATAAATTTAACTCTACTCAGCTTCGCGCTGTGTCCCGCATATGGCAGGGTAGGCAGAGGGAACTTGGGAACCCAGTGTTAAGACACTCTGTTCCCCACTGTCCGCCAAATTTGAGGCAGTGCGTGTTGAGTGGCGGAAAAATATAAATTTAACGCCCACAGTATATCGAAATAAAAAAACATTACAAAAAAATACACAAGCTAATATATAAAAAGCTAATATTATTATCTTTTAATAACACCAAGTGTTTTATGAAAACAATAGATAAATTGGTAATGTTTGACTCCAGATAAATTTACCACTTTACGTGGACGCATTGGGTGTTGAGTGGCGGAACTCAACGCCGCAAATGACTTGATTTCAGAAACGAGAGAAGCGACGTCGCAATAAAGACAAGCATAGGACGGTCAATATCAGGGGTAATCGTAATTTCGTTAACTTCAACGAAAATGACGAAATGAGTGCAGAGTATGACTATTAATCATAATTAAAACTGTAATACACATACACATAGACATATATTTCGTTTTATTTATATATCTTAGCCTTCTTCTTTACCCCCCTCACAGCAGACTAGACAGAAGGTACCTGGGAACTTTGTATTAATACATTACCGTTTTCCACTTTCCGCCAAATTCTGAAGACATTGCGTGTTCAGCGACGGAGCTTAACGCCGCTTTTTGATTAGAGATTACCAGAGTGAGGAAATGTAAATATTATTATTTTTTATTATTTACTCATGCGGGTATCGAACCTATAACCTGTCACGTCTACAGATGCAAAATAATAATACAAGGTAATATTCAATGTTGGATAAAAACGATTTTTGTTTATAAACAATCTATTTGTTCATTTTGTGTCTTTTGGAAAATCATAGCATTACTAGCAATTATGTCCAATAAAATGTCAAGCAATTAGCAAGTCTTTTATTCAAGTAATCCTCCTTATAATAAATATCAAACAAATTTAAGTATCAACTAAATAACAATAACATTATTTAAGTGAACCTTCACTCTTATCACTGACTAGCGCCCGTACGCGGCTTCGCCCGCTTTAATTACGCTATTTTATTTACTTACCTTAATTACTTTCTTGTTCTAATAATATTGTCACATTTTAGATATCGTTTTAAAAGTGATAATCATAAAATGTAAAATTTAGAATTTTAGTATAATTTTTTTTTATTTAATTCTAATTTATGAGTAACAATTGCTGCAATTTTGTCGAGCTCATTATTTAAATTGACGTAAGCTTTTATTTTTTAACAAATTTAAATGAAACAACCCCTAAAAATTTTAGGGGATGGAAGGATGTTGCCAAAAAAAATATATATATAATCAGATATATAAAATCAGATAATATCCACGTGCCACTGTGGTGAACGACGATTTCCTGAAAAACTGGAAGGAATAGGACTTTTTTTAACTTCTTTACTGTTCTAACACTATAATTATATGAATTTCATAAGTTAGAATTTTCATCTAACTAAAAATATTTACCACTTAATTAGACAAAGACCAAAGTGATAATGTTATTATAATAAATTACGTTTGCGACAGACGGAGAATTTAAAAAAAAACGAAATGATTTTAAAAATAAACTTTAATTATATTTAACTTAAAACAAATTAACCCTACGAAGGATGATTCCACCTCGATGTGGGAAAATGGAATGACCGTTCCTACAAAAGATATAATTCTGTAATTCTCGTGGGAATATAATGAATTGCTATATCGACAAATTTACTTTATAAAATAACAAGTAACAGAAAGTAAACCCTACGTTTACTACAGTTTCCATACTGTAGTTCTATGTAGCTAACATGAAAACAATTTATATCATTAAATAAATAATAATTAAAAAACATATAATATTACAATAATATTTTAAGGTAGAACTGTCCGGTGAGAGATAGCGGTGTTAAGTTGCGCGTATTTAAACATATTGTACGAAACGCGATATCGTTACGTTCATACAGAGTGACGGGCGGTTTCAATCCGCTCCAGACGACCGGATGTATACCGCCCGATAACCCCCTGAGTTCCATAGCCAAACTATTCGAGAAGCTGCTACTCCCACATCTCATGCCGCACATTCAGCCGCGGCCAAAACAGTTTGGCTTTAGATGTGGACACTCAACCACATTGCAGGTGGCAAGGGTGCTCCCCGGCGAGTACTCGCCAACGAGAATTCTTGCAGGTGGTCTAAAACATCTGTCTACCTCATGTTGCCCAGGCCCGCTACTAGGTAAGTAACACGACAATCCATAGGGTCCTCAAAATGGAGAGCCTGGAGGAACACATCGATCGGGTCGCGTCCAACGCTTTCTGCCGAGCCGATGCATCGGACTACCTGCACCTCATCAGCATCACCCCTGTTATACTAAGCTACCTGACCCAAGACGCCTCCCTTGAGATCTTCTTCACTCGGACCTCAGACCCCTGAGCAGCCATCTCGGTCGCTGGTTGCTTAAGCTGGGCCTTCCTCGGGTCACCGAGGTTCTAACCCGGCTGAGCTGACCACCCAGGTGGCACCAAGCTCCCCAACTCGGACTTAATACCCCACCCCATTTTCATGCCAAATATGCATTTAATAATTTTCCCAAAGCCATCGACCCGCTACAAAGACGCACTCATCTTAATGGAAGCCACGAGAAACAACGGCCAAAGGTCTGGTATTTCAGCCGCTGTCTGATCTCGGCACCCAGTCGTTTCAGTCTCTGGGTGGCGAAATCAACCACGGTTCAAGAACACTCCGGGTGTTCGTGATCTATCGTTCGCCATCCTGTCACCTGAACACCGGTGAGGTGAAAGCGCTGCTCAACAGCTCTCACTCTACACTGGCCGGGGACTGGAACGAAGCACCCGGCATTGAGGTGTCAGTACACATGCACGAGTGGAAGACGCCTCTTTAAGGTTATGGGCCCGGACGAGCCCACCCATTACTCCTCCACAAGCACCCATGCTCCAACCACAATAGACCTGGCAGTGTAGAATGGTCTTGAGGTCGTAGACCTGGATACTCTACCTGGATCACAGCCTGATGCATTCGGATCGGATCATTATCCTGTCTTGATAATAATTACAGGCAGGATGCCCTTGGCCAAAAGCCCTTTATGCGGGAAGTGGATCTTTTGGAAGTACTTTGAGGCCTCCATCCAAATGAAGCAGCAGCAGCGGACCTTCGAGCCTCTTGTAGACCAAGCAGGCATTGACCAACTCCAGGAGCAGCTGGCTTCCTCAATTCAAGGAGCGCTCATGGAAGCGGCATCATGGAACGGCACCGCCCAGGCCTCATCGCTTACCGCCGACCCCGAGACATATTCTGGACTTAATAAGGCTCCTCTTCCTCGCTCAGATCGAGGAGGTAAGGACTCGCCCGTCCTCACCAGCCTTACCATTGCCACTATCTCCCTTCTTCACACCGTCGGCGGTCAAGAAAGGGATAGCGAGGCTAAAAGCAAGGAAAGCCCCTGGCATGGACGGGATAACTAATGGGACCCTACTCAATTGCCGCATTGGCCAGGCTCCCCTTTCCCCAGGCGTGGAAAGAGGGCCTGGTCATAATTCTTCCGAAGCCCGGCAAGAGCCATAGACGAGCAGACGGATTTAGACGCGTCACCTTTATGAGCTCCTTTAGGAAACTGTTCGAGAAACTGCTACTGCCGCTTCTCACGTCTCACATTTAGCTGCTACCAGAACAGTTCAGCTTTAAATGTGGGCACTCTACTCTTCATGTGGCAAAAGTGCTCCACTACGTCGCCACAGCAACGAATAAGAACGAGAGGGCAGCCGCAGCCTTTTTGGATGTTGCCAGCGTATTCGACCGCGTCTGGTACCCGGGGCTGCTGCTTAAGCTCCTGAACGCCGGCACTTCGTGCAACATCTTACTCGTCATTGCCGCGGTTCTCCACGATAGGACGTTCCGAGTAAAGGTGGAGAGTGCAAGATCCTGCAGCCACCCGATCTCCACCTTTGTCCTTTCGCTTTTTGTCCCCTGCGCTGTACTCTTGGTACACAAACGATGTCCCGACGCAGCAGGACACTGTGCTGGCTCTGTACGCCGACGACATTGCCCTGTTATCCAAGATTCTCAATCCCTACCACGTCGCCATTAAGCTTCAGAGAGCCCTTGATCTGCTGCGCAACTGGCTCGCGGAGTGAAGGCTCTCGCTCAACGTGGCCATGACCCATAACAGGCATAGAGCACATTTACCCTACGGGAAGAGTGTCGACTTCATACAAAAAAGGGGGGGACAAAAATCGCTACTGCTGCCACCATCCGTAATCCCACGGAAACTAATCTGTCAAATTTCTCGGCGGCAAAATTGAAATTTGGCTTTATGAAACCTTTATTATATGCAAAATCAGAAAGATTCACTCTTTCAAAATCATGGAAATATTGATTTAAACATCAATACTTTCAAATTATTTTGAAACTGTGAATCATTTCTGGTGTGATCATAATAATAAAATATAAATACTGAAATGAAACTAATAAACACTTTATATTTCATTTTATTGCATATTAACATTTTTAACAAAAAGCATTTCTTTATATTAATTACAATAGATTGTAATACATATTTGTATTACAATATTACTGTCAACCTTCTTCCTTATTTTAATATAATATATCTTCTTATAAATATCTTCTTCTTCAATATTATTAGTACGGGATCCCCTGAACTATTTTTACCATTTATTACTAACAAGCTGATTTTTCGTGAGTAGCTTCATTTCGACTAGACGCCCAACTTTTGTCCTTACAACAATTTTGGTAAATGGTAGCTACTAGGGGAAGCAGGGATGAAATGTGTTGATTTGACGAATTTCAAAAATTTATTACTAACTGAATTTTTCTTCGTTAATCGTCAAGATAATTATCTAAATAAACCGAGAAAATATTTGTCCTACAAAATTCAAGGTTTTGTCAAAGAGTCCCCCCTCTCCAACATGTATTATTAACAAGGTCATGAAAAATAATTACTAACCATCTAATTTTTTTTCTATTATTTAGGAAGTATTTATGTAACTTAACAGCCACATTGTCCTACAAATTGCGTGGTACGACATCCTGGTCCTACGCTCAAAAGTTGTAGTACTAATACTAGATGTAAAAATCATTACTATCAAGCTGAATCTTCGTGTATAGCTTCACTTCAATGAGACGCCCAACAACTTCCTGTACGAAAATTCTCGATTGTGGTTTATAACTAAGGTAGCAGGGATACAAAATGTTGATTTGACGAATTTCAAAAATTTATTACTAACCAGATTTTTCTTTGTTAATTCTCAAGATAATTATTTACATAAACCGAAAAAATATTTGTCCTACAAAATTCAAGGTTTTATCAAGGAGTTCCCCCATGTCCAACATGTATTATTAACAAGGTCATGAAAAAAAAAAAAGTTGTTTTCAGTCAAACTCGTATTTTATTTGTCTTTCGAAAAACAATTTCAATTCTGTTTTGTGCTACAAAATAATAAAATTGAAGAATTGCAAGAGAACGATTGATAACTTACATTAAACAAGAAATTATTGGAAATCGACGAGTGTTATCATTTCCTCACTTGAAAGATTGTTATGCTGAGTTTGTAATGGAATTAAATGAAAACGCTAATGTAGAAGGTAACTCATTCAGTAATCAAGCTCTAAAGGAATTCATACAAAATCAAATGAAAAAGAAGATTTCATTTGTCAAAATTTCAAATAAACAATTTGTAATGTCTTCCGAAATGGATATTGAAACAATCGATGACGAAACAGTCCAAGAGATATTATTTGAACAAGAAGCACAAGATTTCGCCTTAAAATATCGCCGAAATATATTGAAAATAAAAAAAAAAACCTTTGACTGATTTCATCGATAGTGAAGTGTTAAATAAAGGAGAGTGCGATGTTCCTAATTGGTTAAATGTATTTTGGACAACTGCATTGAGCGGTGTATGCAAAGAAAGCTGTGATCGGGTTCGGAGATTGTCATCATGTTATTCGCAGGACTCTATCTACAGCATTACAAGAGGTTACATTAAACCGCAAAAACATATTTTATTTTGATGGTCCACAAAGCCCATCTTTTGAAGAAATATCTTCTGACTTACTAACTACTGAAGGTACTCTATTAAAATAATTGTTATTTATTTATTAATTATTCGGCGATTTATTAATTATTTCATGTTATTACAGAGTCACACGTCACTAATGAACAAAGTGACGAAGAGGGAGATGAAGATGAGATTAACACTGCTAGCGAAGATGATGAAGATTTTTCAGATGAATCTGATGAAAATTAATTTTTATTTGTTTATATACAATACCCAGATTTTTTTTACATTAGAAAATAAAGTTATTTTAATTTCAATAAATATGTTTTCATTTACGCTGTGTTACAAAGAAAAAAACAAAAATGACAATTCTTGTCGGACTAGCAATACATACCTGTTTTTTTGTAGGACATTGTTTTATTTGGACGAAAAACATACTAGCCTATCACGTGATACTTTTGTCCTACGGTTACTAATAAAAAAAATGGTCTTGTTGCATTGACAACTTTTGAGCGTAGGACCAGGATGTCGTACCACGCAATTTGTAGGACAATGTGGCTGTTAAGTTACATAAATACTTCCTAAATAATAGAAAAAAAATTACATGGTTAGTAATTATTTTTCATGACCTTGTTAATAATACATGTTGGAGAGGGGGGACTCTTTGACAAAACCTTGAATTTTGTAGGACAAATATTTTCTCGGTTTATTTAGATAATTATCTTGACGATTAACGAAGAAAAAATCAGTTAGTAATAAATTTTTGAAATTCGTCAAATCAACACATTTCATCCCTGCTTCCCCTAGTAGCTACCATTTACCAAAATTGTTGTAAGGACAAAAGTTGGGCGTCTAGTCGAAATGAAGCTACTCACGAAAAATCAGCTTGTTAGTAATAAATGGTAAAAATAGTTCAGGGGATCCTGTACTATATTTGAAGGTTTTGTGTTTTAAAAGAAACATTTCTGAAGTAATTTACTTGCAGTGAAGTAGATTAATGTAGTAACCATTTCTTGTCTTGTCTTTAGAATCTTCCATAATTGATATTGCTCTTTTGTTGACTCCACTCATATCATCAACATTTAAATCAATTTTATAACATGGAAAACCTGAAGAAAAAATATAAATTGAATACAAAATTATAAGCGTTACAAATCTAACTAAATAGCATAGTTTCACTTTACATTTGCCTTTTATAAGAACAGATAATCCTTGTATCAAATGTCCCTGTATAAAATGTCTCCTTTGATGTTATACTTCGACGAATCACTTCTAGAACACTACTTTCAATTTGTGCTAATTATGAAGAAAAGTGTCTACGTAAAAGAAACAAATTAAATAATACAACAAAAACACTGGATAGCGTTGTTTAACGTTTCGAAAAATAAACAATACTTCGGCCATTTGCAAATTGAAACATTATTTTCAATTTTATTATTAAATGTCAAATTACAATGCTGCCATATCGAAAGGCAATTTTACTACTATGCTTTGAATATTGATTAGATAAATTGTATCTTATACCAAACAAAAACTGTTTAAAATTAAATTATAGCACTCTCTTTTTAGTTTCTTTTTTAACATTAATTTACAAGCAACTTTCATCCCTTTTTGGAATTATTGTTTTTTTATAATACTCAAACTATATATTAAAAACATTAAACGAAAAGTTATTTCTTAAATATTAAATATTCATATAATAAAAACATTAAATACATCTGCTTCAAAAATATATAAAATACTACTAATTAGTAGTTTTACTTAAACCTAGCAGCACTAAACACCTACGAGCATTATGAAAGACCGTATACCCTAAATATTAATAAATTTATTCTTAAAGACCCACGGCCAATCCCCCGTAGGTATGTCGCCAATGCCCCTAAGGAAGTCGACCGGGCCTGATAACAGGTCGTTTGGGGGCCACACGAGGTTGCCTCTTCCGCTAAGCCTGCAGGGCCAGCAGATCCCTTGGAAGTCCCGTGCAACATATCTTAGCGTCGTGGTTGACAGGAGGTTGACCATGACAGGGCAAGTAAAGAAGGCCGCCAACGCAGCGAGGGTCGCCATGTTCTTGCTTTGTCGCCTTTTTCGCGCACGCCTCCCCTTAGACACAAACAGGGCCTATATCAGGCCGCACTTATCCTACGCGACGCTAGCCTGGTACGCTCTGGCGAGTACTCGCCAACCCAAGATTCTGCAGGTGGTCTAAAACATCGCCCTACGGCGTGTTACCCAGGCTCCATTCTATGTCAGAAATTCAACTCCACACAGAGACCTCAAGATCGAGAGCCTGGAGGAACACATCGGCCGGCTCGCTTTACATGCGTTTCGCCGCGCCGATGCATCGGACCACCCGCATCTTATCAGCATCGCCCTCTGGCACACCAGTCCACCTGACGCAAGACGCTTGCGAAGGGATCTTCTCTCAATATCTCAAGCCGACTCCTGAGCATCCACCTAGGCCGCTGGTCGCTTAAACTGGGCCTCCCTCAGGCTAGTGTTCTTCCGCCGGCACACATGGCCATTGACAGGGCCCTCGACACTCTCAAGGAGGTTCTATTCGCCTTGAGGGAAGATCGAAACCCTGTCCAATGCATACTGAACGGCATGACCAGTCCCCTCTGCAATGCCTGAGGAACTACGAATTTTGTACTGGAACGTCCTCGGACTGAGGAGGAGGATACCATTTCTCTGCCACATTCTAGAAGAGTAGAAAATTGACATCGCTCTCATTAACGAGACGCTACTCAAACCTGACATCTCTGTGAACCTTTCAACGAACCAAGAAGACGCCAATTCAATGCTGCCCAGAGTGAAGGTTACGAGGTAGTGGGCCCGGACGAGCCGACACACTATTCTCACAACAGCAGCCACGACCCAACAACCGTCAACCTGGCAGTGCTCAAAGGTCTCGCGGCCGTAGACCTCGAAACGCTGCCAGATGCTCACGGGTCGGATCATCATCCTGTCCTGATTACAATTACAGGCAGGATGTCCCTGGCCAGAGGCCCTCCACCAGGAAAGTGGACAACAGCAGTCGTGGACATTCGAGCCGCTAGTCGACCACACTAGCACTTTTATAGGCGAATTTTGGAACTCATCAAGCATTACCCAATGCGAAAATTAAGAAAAGAAAAGCTGCTATCAAATGTCAAGCAAAAAATATAAGAAAAGTAAGTTTTTGGTATAATTTGATATCTATCCAAATTTTGATTAACTAACTATATTATCCCGAGTATTATTTGCAATATTACTAATCATAGATTTAAGCTGCAATGAATAGTTTGCTTGAATGTGTCGTGTTTCAAAGTTATAATGACTCGACTATAATGCCGTCTGATTTTCGTACCATAGGAAAGTTGAAACAGACTGTTTCAACATACCTCGTTGGCATTTTATTTGACATTGGCATGTTTATTTGCATGGATGTTTTGTTTTGTTAATTTTTTTTTTGATTGCTATATTGGTAATATTATTTTTTTTAGGATGCCAAACATATAGGTATAAACGGAAGACTGATCGAGGTATGGCTTCCAAAGAAATATATGAACTAGCCGCCAAAAAAGTAATCCTACGTAATAAATCTTTCCGTGATGCTGCCAAAAGCAATGATTTGAACCACACGTCGCTTTATAGATACATAAAAAATCCAAGAACCATCAGTTGGATATCACAGCCCAACCGTGTTTTCCAATGACGAAGTGTGTCTTGACGTGTTCTAATGCCAATTTTGGGTTAAGTACAAAAGAGACCTGGAGACTTGCGTATAAACTTGCTGTCACGTATGACGAAAAAAGTGGTTCATCCTGGATGCAAAACGAAATGGCACCTACCAATCTCTTTTGTACTTAAGTTAAGTTTGGCTCAAATTGTACCTGAAATGTCATGATATTTTGTCTTTGAGACTGCCACAAGCGACCAGTATTGCACGAGCAACCAGCTTCAAAACCTATGTGAAACTGTTTTTCAAGAACTATACTTCAGTGCTCGATAAATAACATTTGGAGGCCAAGGCATTGATGAACCTGGAATTACCACTATAGATAAACTAGATCGAGTCATTGCAAAATGACGACAAAGACCAGGGCCAGGGTTAGTGCCATGACCTCGGCAGAAAGAGGCACTTTGGTCACCATAGCGTTAGCTGGTAATGCAATAGAAAATTACATTTCTCCTGTTTTCCCACGCAAGCGTTTTAAAGATCATTTTATTAATTTATTCATCGGGCGGGCGACTTGGCTCCATTGGAGCAGCTAATGAATGCAAGAAGATGAATTTTATATATTCCTCGAACATTTTAAAAATCAAGTCCGGCCGGCCCTTTAAAAATAATGTAGTCCTGTTGTTGCTCGATAAACACGCCTCGCATACGGCTGTCAAAAATATAGATTTTTGTAAAGAAAATAGAATTGTTTTATTAACATTTCCACCACATTGTACCCACAAACTTCAGCCTATAGATCGTGCTATCTTTGGCCCCGTGAAAAAGGCTGTGAACACAACATTTGACAACTGGATGCGCTCACACGCGGGAAAAATAATAACAATACATGATATTCCAGGTATTGTTAAAATTGCTTTCTGCCAGAATTCGGACTAGTGGTTTATGGCCTCTCAATACTGAAAGATTTGGAGATAACGAATTTTTACACATTAAAGTGACTGATCGAGCTTTGCCGTCATGAACTGTGCAAGAAAATCCTGACATCCAAAATCTCAACTTGACAATGAAGGTTATCGAACTCCAAGTCCTTCGATTTATTGATGCATTATTAAATAATAATATAATTTCGGCTGAAAGGTCGTCGCACTTATGTAATATTCCTGGTTATCGTACACCTAATAATGACTTGGAGTCTCCTAACTTAATGCTATCAGATACTCGCACCATTTCAACTCCAACTTCAAACGACAATAGAATTCACGATTCACTGCCAACAACTTCAAATGTTGTTAATTCTAATGTCCCTTTAACTTCTAACGAATCCACAGAAATCTATATTTCGAGGGCATTAATTATTAATCCCTATTAATTCTATAATTCTAATTCGATCCCGACTCGAGAAAATGAAATATTTAATATTTTCAAATTAAATATTTAATGTTTTCATTTCTTCGTTCTGGTACAAGGCAAAACACGGTGTTGAGTTCCGCCACTCATCACGCAATGCCTCGATTTCGGCGGAAAGTGTGGAACGGAGTGTCTTAACACTAGCTTCCTAAGTTCCCTCTGTATATCCTGCCATATGCGGGATACAGCGTGAAGCTGAGTACTATATTGTACCATATTATATCTTTCTCGTACGGACAGTGACCAATTACAGATTTATTATACGTATCGATAGATGAGCAACGATTAAACCATATATAGTTAATATTCAAAATGGGTTTACAAATTTTTAAGTTCATTCATTTTACAGTTTTTTTTTAAATTATGGCTTAAAAAAACTAATAGTGCAATTCTTTTCGGCTTGAACCAGCTACGGTGTTCAGTGATTATGTTGGTAAATATCTGTTCACATTGGACGGAGGCCGATTGGCCGTATTGCACAGCCTCGTACTCTCTTTCTGCCACCATTTCAACGGATATTTGATCCTCTTCAATAATGGTTCGTTTAGATATATCTGTCCTTACGATGGCAGCGGCTGATGAGCTTCTTATTTCGAAATGCTGCTTAACTTTCTTGTCGAAAGAACTTCAAATCAGAGACGAACTGCAGGATTCGGGATGGATAATAATGGTTCTAAAAATGAAACTGCATTGGATGATTTTTTTTGACGAATTGTTTTCAATATGTTTCCCCATCTAGTTTTACTAGGAAATCCATATTTTTTTAATAGGAATAGGACTAGGAATATCGCTTGGAAAGTGACCATGAAGTATACTTCATTAAACTTGTCGGCTGTGCCATTTTGCAGCTTAACAAGTAATTCATGTACGTGGTAGTTTATGGGATGTACTTATCACGCTTAAGCTGATATGGTCAGTCTGTACTTTCACTAAGAACATAATTTTTGACAAACTTACATAGTGCTCAGCACTGATTTCTTTTGTTATTTCGTCAAAAATTTACAAAATATATTTTTTTTAGTATCATTTACTTGTCGACGTTAATTTTGTTGATACATTGATTTACGCTTGCAATTGGCAAGCGTCCTTCATAGCCTCAATATTTTGTAGCATGTCGTTTGTTGAATTCCATCTCGTGGGGCAGTAAGTAGAGCAGAACTATTTCAGCTATAATTCCGGAAGATTTGGCTATGGTTGAATTTCTCGTGATTTAACCAACGTAGTACAACGCCTTTTACAAACTTGACAATAGCCTTGACTTTCCCAATTTGCTTCTCAATACACAGCAAACTGCCTTGCATTATTAAATCTATTGTATGTGCAAAACAGCAAAGATGACGCCAATCATTGCATCGCAAGATGACACCAACCATAGCTATGATACTCGTACAAGTATTTGCTGCACTGTTTGTTTTGCTGGAGGAATTTTATAATGAAGATACCATTAAGTGACTTCTTCTATCATGAAGGTGGCATTATGGGAGGTGAGTGTTTTTGTTTTTCATTATAAAAATAACATCCCAGCATTTATGACTCTTGATCTTTAGCGTCATCTATAAAATGCACCGATATTGCTATATAACTTTGTTTCGTAATGGGAGTCCAACCGTCAGTAGTTAAATGAACTGCTACTGCTTCATATATATTTTGTCTTTTGTTTCAGCTTTAAGCTGTGGTATATAATTGACTGATATTGTTTTTCGTGAAGGCGGCGCCTAATTCGGGTAAAGTATGTAAACAATTTTAAATTCTGATGATATACTTAATTCAATGGTAAATAAGTTTTTGAAAGAAACGTTCTGAGCGAACAGCGAACAAACCGTGTTCAATATTTTTGCCTTGATATAAAGGTGAAGTTATTTATCGGGTTTCCAAATATCCTGAAGCCCCAGAACAACAACTTGACAGAAAATGACTCTTTCGTAAAATCGAAGAGCACTCTCGAATTTTAGCTCAGAATGCAGAGCAGACGAGGGAGCTAAAGTTGCTACAATTGTGCCAGCGCTGATAAAAGTACAACCCCTCAAGGACTCTTTTATTATATCCTCAGAAAAAAGAGCAAGGGACAGGTGAAAAAGTACTGAAGCAAGTGCACAAAGCAGTAGATGCTAGAGAAGGCTGGATCAAGGTGGAAAGGGTCAGGTAAGCAGAGGATAGGAAGAATACCCTTTGGGTGCCGTACGACTTAAGATAAGAACAAGGCCAGGTGAAGGCGGAAGACAAACCACCTCGTTGTCGAGGATGTCCAAAACCGCGAGCCCTCTTAAACATCAACTAAGACAAGGAGGTCCTTGTGGCTCTCAGGAAACAAAATGGGAAGGTCTTTGGCAATCTCGCCAGTTAGGACGATAAGATCTAGATCAAATAACGTAAGAAGGCCCGGAATCTCCACACCAGCCACCTGGTGATGTCGGTCTTCCCGAGAATATGGAGAAAAGCGACAGAATTAGGTTAATTACGATTGGATTTGTAGAGATTAAAGGTCATAGATCAATTGCCTCTTGTGCAGTGCTCCCGTTGCCTGGCATATGGCAACACCAGGAGGTGTGGATGTACTGCGGAGGCTGACATCTACAGCCACTGCGGGGGTCCGCACGTGAAGGCAAATTGTGAACAATGGGAGGCTACCCATTACCATAACTGCACGAGGGCTAAGATTAGCCGAAACGAGCACAATGCTTTTTGTGAAGATTGTCCCGTCTGTAGACGGTGGGAGTCAATGACTTGCTAGACAATAGCGTACTACTAAAGTTGTAATGGAGAACTCGGTATACAGCATGCTCCAGGCAAACGTTAAAATCCAAAAGAAAAAACTAGATCAAAAGTTGAGGACCCCATGGTGGTCTGAGCACCTGGAGAAGATTAGGAAAGAGATGGCCATGAAGAGGCGGCGAATAAGATGCGCAGCACCAGTTAGGAGAGCAGGAGAAGTGAGGGAATATATAAAGTTTAAAAGTGAATACGAGGCAGAAGCCAAGAAAGCACGAATAAATTGTCGGAAGGATTTTCGCAGGAAACAGGATCGAGAAACAATGTGGGAGGTGATCTACAGAGTAATAGAAAGAACTCTTAAGAGAGCTGAGGATGTACTCCTGGAAAAAGATGGTATTATATTAGACGAAGAAGACTCAACAAGGCTTTTGGCCGATGTATTCTATCCCAATGACCTTAGCACGGAGGACACGTCAGAGCAGGCGCTTATGAGAGAGAGGACCACTAGAGCCGATAAATAAATCAGGGAATCCCCGAGGGACCCGTTATTCACTCTCCTGGAAATGGAAATGGTAGACTCATTCAATCCCAATAAAGCTCCTGGAGCGGATGGATTCACCACGCCTTTAAGCCATAGAAAACGAGCTCAGTGTGTTTCTCAGCAAAACAAATTGCTTCCTCCAGCTCCATCATTTTCCGACAGTGTGGCCACAGTCATCGCGCTTCCAAAGCCCGGAAAATAAAATTATACCCATCCAAAATCGTATAGACCTATTGGGCTACGTCCCGTGATGGGCAATATACTGAAGATAATGATAATGACTAGACTCCGGCATCTTCTTCATCCAGGTATTAGTGCAAACCATTACGGGTTTTTGTCACAGAGGAGCTGCGAAGATGCTTCCTATACCCTCATCCAGCACATAAAATTAAAACCGAAGAAAAAGATGATTTTTACTATAGTGTCATTGGATATAGAGTACGTCTTTGACAGCGCCTGGTGGTCTACGATAATGTTGCGGCTGGTCGAGGAGTGTCCAGAAGGTCTTCGCAGAATAATTAACAGCTATCTGGAAGATCGACGGGTACGAGTGAGGTACGCTGGTAAGGAGCAATGCAGGAGCACAAACAAGGGTGTGTAGGGATCTATTGGCGGGCTCTATCTATCTTTTACACCATAATTACCGCAACAAGAGAATTAATATCCAGCCATAGATCCAATACGCCCTGTACGCAGCTAGTGCATGGGCTCCGGCGGTTCGAAAGCTAGGTGTCCAGAAAAAAATAAACTTTATTCAACGTAGTTTTGCTCAGAAGATTTGCAAGGCCTACCGGACAGCCTAACTTCATTAAGCCTCCTCTCTCCACGTTCACTATTAAAACACTTTTTTGATGTTCATGTTTTTATTATTCACTAATAAATAACTCTTTATAACATTATTATTTGAAAATAACTGTTGATATTATAGAATGAATTAACTATATGAGGAGCAACTATTAATACGATTCAACACTTCAACGAGGCATTCATCTGTCTTCTCTTGCGGGCAGACTGAGCTCCGTTGTTGAAAAGGAAGGCAGCTCACGGATGTTGATAATTGAATAAAGTATATTTGATTTTGATACGTTCCGATGTGTCAGTCTCATGTCTAGTTCTCGATAGTTTGACGCCATTGTAAACTACAAGAGATGAGGATGACAGTCATACGATTGTGAGAGACACAATATATAACATAAAATGTATACCATAAACGTAATAGAATTGAAGTCTATGTTTATTGCATTTTCCAAACTACATACACAACGTCACAACTAATTTAAACTTTTTAAAGTTCCATATTGATTTTTAGTGAAAGAGAGAAACTTATTTAGAATGTATTTATAAAACATAGAAATCTTTAAAAAGTTTTTAGTTGAATAACATTGGCATTTTTTGTTTTTTTTTTTTGTTTTTGGTATAAATTATTTCTTTTTATAAATCAAACCTTGATATTATATCTCATAAGCAAAATGTTTACTACTTAATTTACTTAGTTCACAATGTCTATTTTATAATATATTATATTTTTAACGATGAAATGTTATTGTTCAATTGTCACCCAATTGTGTTGACATTTGGCATTGACATTTATCTATTTTTGGCAATACAGCAGCATACAGCCTGACGGCGTTTCCGCCGTTGTCAGGTTGACAAACTGTCAACCTAGCGAAGCGTCATTGTCGATGGCAGGGCGGGCAGCCATCTTGTACTCAGTGCGGAACAAGAAGGCGCCCGCGCACGACGCTTGTGACGAATCGCTCTGTACTTTAATCATCGGACAACTATTTGTTAATTTCTGATTTCAAAGTTAATCTCGATAAAGTGATTGAGTGTCTAATTAAAATATTTGCGTATATGAATAACTATTAAACCACGTTGATACGTGTATCGGAGATTATTGTTTGCTCTGCCACGCCCATCAACCCTACTTAATTTATTGAAATACGCTCTCACGAAGATGAATTCTGATGACGGCCCCTCTGGCTTTTCATCAGAAGTGGGATGCGACAGGGCCCAAACTGAGGGCCAACGGACGAAAACAGATGCCGAAAAGCTACTCGGCAGTCCAATGAAAGATTTTCAGGTACATGCAACTTCTGTGGAATAGTTGGACATCGCTTCGCGGAATGTCGGTGCATCGCAGCAGACCCGGGTGGGGGTCCAAAGACGTTCCGAGCTCCTCACGAACTTCGGAGATTACCACTACTGTGACCTGTTACACTTGTGGACAAAGAGGACATGGGACAACTAACTGTCCCGATACGAAGAATGGAAACAGGGCTGTGGTCAAGGAGGTCCAGCATTGTGAGAAACGCTCTTCTAGAGGTACTCTGAAAACATCTTCCGGTGAGTTTTTACTTTTTTTTTGTTTGACAGTGGATCGTCCTGTTCCCTTTTAAAAGAAAGATATTCCTACAAACTTTTGGGTGATGAGCGGAAGGATGTTGTATATCTCAGTGGTATCGGTGGCAATGGTTTATTATTTACTTCACAAGTTCAAAGTGGGGTTATAATTGACGATCGTTTAATTAGTCTGCTTTTTCATATTGTACCGGATTGTAACATATCAGATCCTATTATAATAGGTCGGGACATCTTCGATTTAAGGCTAGGTGTTAAAATTGATATCGATAATCTTGTTATATATGCCAAAGAACAATTAAATATCTGTAGTAAAGCGGATTCTCTGGACGGATTTGCAAGAATGCGATAAAGAAGTGTTAATCTCTATTTTAAGAAAATATTCTGATAGTTTTATTGAAGGTACACCAACTAAACGAGTTAAGACAGGAGTATGTGAATTGATTTTAGTAGACCCACATAAAGTTGTATATAGACGTCAAAACAAACGCGTTCCTATAGAGAAACAGCTAATAAGAGAGCAAGTTCAAAAAATAGTAGATGCTGGAGTGATTCAAGAGAGCTCTTCTCCTTTTGCAAGCCCGATTGACCTTGTTAAAAAGAAGGACAATTCAAATAGGCTTTATGTAGATTATAGGGAGTTAAATTCTAACACTGATCCGGAACGTTATCCACTGGCCCGCATCGAAGAACAAATCGACCAGCTCGCTGGGGCCAACTTCTTTTCTTCTTTAGACATGGCCGCGGGCTTTCATCAACAGCTTTTGTTACAAATGAGGGCCAATATGAATACCTCGCCGTGCCATTTGGTTTGCGAAATGCGCCTGCAGTCATTCAGAGATGTATCACAAAGGCTTTAAGTAATGTAAAAGGAAAACCTCTGATATATATGGACGACGTGTTAACCTACTCAGTGGACATTTCTGAGGGTCTGCAGCGTCTTGATGAAATGTTAGCTGCACTTTCAGAAGCTGGATTTTCACTTAACCTAAAGAAGTGTAAGTTTATGAAACAAAAGATCGACTACTTAGGTTATTCTGTGCAATCCGGTAAAGTTAAGCCGAAAAATCCAAGCTTTAATCGATGCCCCAAAACCAAAGTCAGCTACAAACGTTCGACGACTACTTGGATTGGTATTATACTTCGGAAAATTCATACCCGAATTCACTCATATTGTTGGTCCCCTCTATCGACTTACAAAACTCAAAGGACGTATTACCTGGACTCCAGAACATGAAAGAGTACGCAAGAAATTAATAGATATTCTCACGTTTGAACCTGTACTGACCAAATTTGTCCCAGACCTTCCTGTAGAACTGCATACAGATGCTAGCTCCGACGGTTATGCAGCGATCCTCTTACAGAGGAAAAACAACCTTTCCCACGTAGTAGAATACTTTAGCCGTAGGACGTCTGACACGGAGTCACGTTACCACTTTTATGAGCTGGAAACTTTGGCAGTCGTAAAAGCAGTAGAACACTTCCGGCATTATCTGTATGGCAGGAATTTTTTAGTCTTTACGGACTGCAGTCGAAGTCTAAGAAGGATCTAACTCCTCACGTATATCGATGGTGGGCATATTTGCAAGCCTACGATTTTGATATAGTATATCGCGAAGACAGTAGGATGGAACATGCCGACTTTTTATCTCGAAATCCTCTACCGAATCCAGATGCTGTCAATACCACGAAATCTGAAAAAGCACAAATAAAACCTGTTCATTTTATTGAACGTCATCAGGGTTGGCAATCGGTTTAACAGAAACGTGATTCTGAAATCCAAGACCTCATCGCGAAATATCATAATAATGATTTTCCGGACACCGTAGCTCAAACTTATGATGTTAGAGAAGATATTCTCTATCGAAAAATTGTTCGAAATATAGTGTTTTCTTGGCTGCCTGTAGTTCCACAATCTCTTATCTGACTCTCGTAAGCCATGTTCACACTGAACTGCAACATCTTGGTAAGGAAAAGACATTAGACAAACTTTATGAGAAATATTGGTTCCCAGACATGTCTAAATGTTTTCGAAAATTCATAGATTCGTGCATAATCTGTAAGGCGTCTAAAGGTCCATCTGGAGCTCAAGCAGTTCAGCTTCACCCGATTCCAAAGGTTGCTGTTCCTTGGCATACAATTCATATTGATTTTACGGGAAAGCTAAGCGGAAAGAGCGACCGGAAGGAGTATTGCTCAGTAATCATTGATGCTTTCGCTAAGTATATTTTACTCGAACACACCTTGTCCCTAGACGCAAAGAGTGCGATTAATGCACTACAAAAATCAGTTTATCTTTTCGGTGCGCCCAAAAGGATTATTGCAGACCAAGGTCATTGCTACATCAGTTCCGACGTTAAGTCATTCTGCGATGAGTATAAAATAGAACTGCACTTTATAGCGACGGGTTCCATTAGAGCAAGTGGTCAAGTCGAGCGAGTGATGCGAACTCTCAAGAGCATCTTAACTATAGTAGAAAATGACCCAAACAAAACATGGCGTGATGAACTAGGAACATTCAACTTGCTCTAAATAGTACCAAGTCCAGTACTACTAAATATTCTCCATCAAAGCTTATGTTCGGGATAAACTCTGGGAAACTGCCAGATTTAACCAAGGTCGTGCAAAAATTAAACCATTTTCTAAAGGTGATTATGTGTTCATAAAAAAAAAACAGTGAACGCAATAAAACTAAATTGGATAGGAAATTTAGGGGTCCTTTCGTAATTACAGAAGTTTCAAATAATGATCGTTATGAGCTTAAAAGCATAACAGGTAGTCACAATCGAATTCTTAAATACTCTCACGAGAATTTGCGTGCAGTACCCCAGGGACACGATAGACTACTTGAAATCATGTCTTTACTTTTAAATGAGGATGAGGCCGAGACGGTGCTGGAAGATGTAGAAAATACTTCGGATTTCAGTAAAGAGACTGAGGCATTAGGCCGACTGGATACCGTGACTGTATGCTCCGATACTGCTTCTGCAGACTCACGTACTATGACAGCAAATTCAGACACCATGAGTGCACATTCCGACCCCGAAATATGGGATATTATTAACGAAGTTGAAATATAATCGGAGCAGGATAATCCGGTACCATAGGTAGGTACTATCTACTTACTGCTATGTATTTAGTATGTGACATATGCGGTGAAGAATTTGAATGGTTTCAAATTTGTCGCTAAATTGTTGATCCTGGCCTAAGAGTGTCGTCCTAACTATCCCAGAGTGATTAGATAGTGGGCACACGTCTTAGTTCCAGAAGGTAGACGAAAAGTGTCGTCCGAGCCACATCCATGTAGTGGATCAGCTTGTTACTGTGTTATGCTTAGCATCATCCGACGAAACTTGTCGTCCGAGTTGGGTCCGTTTGAAAGGCCGACTTGTCCTGGATGATTGCCTGTTAAAAGTTAGACGGAATATGTCGTCCGAGTCGGGTCCGTTCAAAGGGTCGACTTGTACTGGATGATTGCTAGTTAAAAGTAAGACGAAATGCGTCGTCCGAGTCATTGCCGCCTAGGCCTTGGCTTGTCTCGCTGTTTGCAAAGACGAAAGGTTTCGTCCAGGCCATGCTGTGGTCGGATTTGACTTGTTATATGTTTCAATATAAGAGATATAATGCCATGGTTAACTTTGAGTGAATATTATAATCTAAGTTAATGTTTCTAGTTTACTGTAGTCCAAGTCAACGCATGAGGGTTGACTGAAGTGGTTCACTTTGCAGGTCAGCTCATGTCATCTAAAACGATCTTAGTCTTAGGCTGACGATAATCATTAAGTCAGGATGAGCGAACGGATTGGTCCAATATTTCAACCTGTAAATAAATAAATCGCCCGAGGACGGTCGAATGTCAGTTTGGCCGTGACGGCGTTTCCGCCGTTGTCAGGTTGACAAACTGTCAACCTAGCGAAGCGTCATTGTCGATGGCAGGGCGGGCAGCCATCTTGTACTCAGTGCGGAACAAGAAGGCGCCCGCGCACGACGCTTGTGACGAATCGCTCTGTACTTTAATCATCGGACAACTATTTGTTAATTTCTGATTTCAAAGTTAATCTCGATAAAGTGATTGAGTGTCTAATTAAAATATTTGCGTATATGAATAACTATTAAACCACGTTGATACGTGTATCGGAGATTATTGTTTGCTCTGCCACGCCCATCAACCCTACTTAATTTATTGAAATACGCTCTCACGAAGATGAATTCTGATGACGGCCCCTCTGGCTTTTCAAGCCTATATAAATGTAATATTTACAGTTTTATGTTTGTATTATTTTTGTCTTTTTTTTTTTGTAATTTGTTTTATTTTTTATTACCTGTTCTTCTTTTTGTTATTTTTATTTCGATTTAATTATTATTGTTTGTTGTATCTTATTGTTTTCTACTATCCACTTGACTGGCGGGTTGAAAATGCATAACTGGTGTTGAAACTATCATTTATTATCGTATTTATTTATTTATTTATTTATTTTTTTTCTCTATTTTTATATTTTTAATTATTTATATATATATATATATATATATATATATATATATATATATATATATATATATATATATATATATATATAGATATATATATATATATATATATATATATATATATATATATATATATATATATATATATATATATATATATATATATATATATATATATATATATATATATATATATATATATATATATATATATATATATATATATATATATATATATATATATATATATATATTTTTAAATCGTACATAAATAGTATTTCATATATATAAATATGTCGTCAATTGATGTTGTTTCTGATGATGTTTACAGCTCTTTATCTTCGAGCCATTCTTTTAGTAGTGACAGCTTACACAGTACATCTCTCCCCTCACTTAATGTTATGCTTGATTCTCACTTCTCAACTTGTTTGAAGAATTTCAATGTTATTCACATCAACGCCCAGAGTATTCCGGCTCATTTTCCAGATATGCTTGCTTCTTTTGATTCCTGCTATATTCATGCTATTCTTGTATCTGAATCATGGCTTAAGCCATGTTTGCCTACTTCTTGCTACTCATTACCAGGGTTTCAGTTGATTCGCAATGATCGCATTGGAAAGGGAGGTGGTGGAGTAGCGATCTACTTACGTTCTCACATTTCCTTTAATATTGTTGACTCGTCCGTTCAACCTCCTCCTGTCAATGCAACTGAATATCTGTTAATTGAAGTACTTATATCCCATACGAAAATTCTCTTGGGAGTTTTCTATAGTCCTTCTCCTATAAACAACTATTTTATCTTTGGAAAACTTATTCGAAAAAGTTCTTCCCCTGTACAGCCATTCCATTTTTATGGGAAATTTCAATACTTGCAATTTAAAAGATGACACGCGTAGTAAAAAGCTTTTAACAATTACAGATTCATGTAATATGCACCTACTTCCCCTCTGTGCTACTCATATTTCCCCTGGCTGTACTCCTTCGCTTCTCGACCTTATAATGGTATCCTCTCCAAATTTCGTTTCGAAGCACGGGCAGTGCCCTGCTGACGCTTTTTCTTATCATAACTTTATACATCTCTCTTACAAAAATCGTCCTCCTAAATTTAAATCAAGTATCCCTCTGCGTCGTAGTTTTGGTGGAATGGATAAGGATTGTTTTTCGAAGATGCTCGTAAAATTGACTGGAGTGCAGTAACTAGTGCAAATACTGTAAATAACAGAGTTGAAATATTTAATTTATTATTGGAACAGTTATACGATGTGCTTGCACCCGTCAGACCGATTAGAATGAAGCACTTACCTGCTCCTTGGATTACCACTGACATCAAATCCATAATACATAAAAAGAACATGGCTAAGCACAAGTTTAAGCTTGACAATAGTGAAGCTAATCGGCTAGAATATATCAAAGCACGAAATCGCTGTAATACAATATGTAGAGACGCACTTAAACGCCATATTCATAAATCTGTCTGTAAAAACGTCGACACTACTAAAACTTTGAAATTTCTTGAATCACTGGGAGTTGGTAAATCTCATCAATCAGTTTCATTCAACATTGATGTTGACCTTCTCAATAACCACTTTTCTTTATCAAACGTAATCGATAGCGCTCGTAAGCAGACGATTGAAGCTCTTTCACTACCACCTACCCACTCTCAACCGATTTACTTCAGGTCTTTCACAGAAAGTGATGTTAGAAGGAATATTCTATCTATGTCCTCGAATGGCGTTGGATTTGACTGTATAAGTCGTAACATGATTCTTCCCATCCTAGACATCGTATCCCCTTTGTTAGTCCATATTTTTAATTTTTCCATCTCCTCTTGCAAATTTCCAGATATTTGGAAAAATGCACAGGTTATCCCTTTACCAAAACTTGGTAACCCAAAAAGTCCTTCCGATTTTCGTCCTATTTCTATTCTCCCGTTCCTTTCCAAAATTTTTGAGAAATTAATCCATTAACAATTGGGCAGCTACCTAAGCACAAACTCTCTGTTAAGTCCTTTTCAGTCTGGCTTCCGAACAAATCATAGCACGACTTCTGCCTTAGTTAAAGTTACCGACGACATTCGATGGGGTATGGATAATAAAAGATGTACAATCTTTACGCTTTTAGACTTCAGCAATGCCTTTAATAATGTTGATCACGATATATTATTGAAGCTTTTGTATTCCTTTAATGGAGATATGCTCCATCTGTGATAGAATGGTTTCATAGTTACCTAAAAGGACGGCGGCAACGCATACATATAGATGAGAAATCCTCATCTTGGTGTGATGTACTTGCTGGTGTACCTCAAGGCGTGCTTTCTCCTTTACTGTTTTCAATTTTCATTAACTCTATTACTAATAATATTTCTTCTCTCTATCATATGTATGCAGATGATATACAAATTTATCGTCAATGTACCCTAGACGGCCTATCTGGTGCAATCAATGACGTCAATCACGACCTATGTGCAATTTAAAAGTGGAGTCAGTCTTATGGTATTAATGTAAACCCTAATAAATCACAGGTAATTGTTATTGGTAGCCCAGGTATAATACGTAAGATTGATTGGACTAGTGTACCGCCTGTTATTTACGATGGTACCTGCATTCCTTTTTGCAACAATGTGAAAAATCTTGGGGTATATTTTGATCAAACTTTGTCGTGGTCAGTTCACATTAACCACATAAGTAGGAAAACTTTCTTGGCTATAAAATCTTTGCGTCGATTGCGGTCTGTACTACCCATATCCACCAAAATTATGCTAGCAAATTCTCTGTTATTACAAATTCTTGATTATGCAGATGCAAGCTTCACCAATGTCTCCGAGGACCAACTTAATAAACTTGAGCGAATTCAAAATCTTGCTATTCGATTTATATTTGGCCTCCGTAAATATGATCATGTATCTCAGTTTCGTTCAAAGCTCAAGTGGCTTCCTATACGTTGTCGCCGGAATTTACATATTCTTACCTTCTTGTACTGTGTATTATTCTGCCCTACTGCTCCTTCTTATTTGAAGGACAAATTTAATTTTATCGCTACACCAGGGAATGCGGTTCGATCATCACGTAATTTAACGCTACGCAAAACTAAAATATATGATCAATCGTTTACAGTTCAAGCAATAAAATTATGGAATGACTTACCTGCTAATATTCGTCAGGCAAAATCATTGTTATCGTTTAAAAAGTCTGTAAAACATTATCTTGTTAACAAAACAACAACAGCTTAGATTATACTCTTATTTATGTTAAAATTATAGTTTTTCTCTCTCGGTACGGTTATGGTATGTATATTGTATGAAGGTATGTATGTGTGTATGTATGTATATGTATATATGTGTGTGTATCTGTATGTATGTGTGTACGTGTATGTATGTATATATATGTATTTATATATATAGTATTGAGATATGTATGTATGCATGTATATATGTAAATATGTTTATGTATTAATATATATATATATATATCATTTATTTCGTATATCATGTATATTTGTTTTTGTTTTTAAGTAATATTAGAATATTGTTAATTTTGTTGCTCTTTAACATTTTTTACTTCCACCACCTACCTGTTAATTTGAATATCGGTTTCTTTTCGCCCTAAAGGTTATCTGGAAGAGATGGCTATTTAGCCATAAGGTCGCCTTTTGTACATTGTCTCTCATAAGTTGTGAATCCCTGTCAGTTTGTTGTGTATGTGGTGTACAAATAAAGTTATAAATAAATAATAATAAAAGTGAATCTTGATAAAATTAACATATTATTGTATTTGTTTTACTCCGATAATTGGTTTCCGCATTTTTTATAAAAGTATTTATAGTAAGTCCCTACGAAATACAAACACACATATCATGTGTGTTATTTTAAAAAAAAATATGTAGACATAGTCAGTTATATAGCGGCTGTAAACAAAACAGATTGTAATCAATTTCCACATTCAAGGACATGAAATAGTTAATATTTTAGAATCACAAGGTAAACTAGATTGACCGATGTTTATTTGTTCTTCTTTATGGTTTTGCCAAGACAAGCGTTTTTATTTTTTTATGGGATATTCTTAGACCCAGTTGCGCTTCAGCTTCAGCTTCTACCCTTTCTCTGGATTATTCCGGGCACTCAAACAAGAAGTGACCTATTGTTTCGATGGCACCCGGCTCACAGACACAGGACAAATTCTCCTTGCACTTGGACCAATTCAAGCATTCCGAGAACTCGCCGTGACCAATTAGTATTTGTGGGAGAGTGCTGTCCATTTTAAGTTTGCCGATGATTCCGTAGGTGCAGGATGTGTACGTGAATAACAGTTTTGTAACCGCAGCTGTTTCATAAGATTAGTTCCTTTCAATCGACCTCTGACGGAAAAGTCTTTTGACGAATGAGATATATGCGTCATAGTCTGGCCGTTTTTTGAGCTGGGACGCTAGCTTTGCCAACTCATCTGCTCGCTCATTTTCTTCCAAGTCTGCGTGAGTTTTCACCCAGAACAATGACACACTCTTATTCTGCGTGTGACTAGCTCTCAGTGCCTGCCTCCTGGACCCTAAAGTCAAGGCAGCAATCATCAAATCAGCAATCAGCAAATGTTCCTATAATTACATCTTTTGGTATTGGTAAGTCTGCTGTGTAAAGAAGATACAGAGTAGATCCCATTATACTTTCTTGTGGCACTTCTGCCTGGATGTCTTCAAACCTTCGTGATTTTAACAGTGTTTAGGAAACTTGCCTTGAGATAACAGTTTGTTAAAACACTCATATAATTTAGGTGCTATTGTTTCTTTTACGCACTTCAGTCATTGGATTTTTATTCCATCTATGCCTACAGACCTACTCTCGAAACCAATGTCCAATACTCAATCTAAAATATATGTCACTTCATACTCTCGAACATTTCGTACTTTCGTTATTATTGTTATATTTTTATTAATTGATATTCTTGACGCGTTTTTGACAAAAGTGTTTCTTTTTAGAAATTGTCTCGGAATTTTCATTATAAAATGGCACATTTGGGTCTAATATACGGTGCTTAAAGAAAAACACATAAATTAGAGTTCAAACAGCATCAAAATGAGTGTCGGTTAACAAGATATTTGAAATAGTGCGTTTGCGTTGAGTGACGACGAATTTCAAGCAAATTATCGTGTGTTAAAAGTTTTATTATGTCTTACGGCACAGTATTATGTCTTACGGCATCTTACTTTGGGGTAATGCAGCCGGTATTAGGTCAATCTTTGTCTTGCAGAAGCGAGCTATTCGCGCAATCTATAACTTAAGCCCTAAGGATTCTTTAAGGGAAATGTTTAAAAATATTAATATATTGACCGTTGCATCCCAATACATTTTTGACAATGTTATGTATGTCAAGAAAAATATTAATAAGTTTACTAAAATCAGTGATGTACATCATATTAATACTAGAAATAGGCTTAAACTTAGTGTGTCTGTAACTCGATTGCATCGAGTCCGTAATTCGTTTATGGGACAGGGTGTACGCTTTTACAATAGGATCCCAGAAAACGTCAGAGAATTTTCTGTTTCACAATTTAAAAAAGTTGTGAAAAGACGTTTGTGTGTTAAAGTTTATTATCATATTAACGATTTTGTAAATGATAACACGCCTTGGGAATAAAATGCTCGCTCCAGGCTGTTTCAAGTGTATCATTGTCCCTTAATTATATAATGTAAAGTTTTTGATAAAAAAAATACCAGTCGTGGGACTGCCGATAGAAGTGAAAACGGAACTATTAAGTTGAGAGTAATTAAAACTATATGCAAAAATTTGTTTTATATTATGTTTTATTTATTAGTTGCATATGATGGGTTAAACAAATCATGAACAAAATATAAATACAAAGTGGTTGAAAAAATAATTAATATACAATTATCTTAATTATACATAATAAATAAAATAAAATAAAATAAAAATAAAAATAGCCTTTATTTCTACTAAAATTAACTCTTGTTTTTTTTTACAACTAAGCTTAATTTACTAGATTACTAAGCACTATGAGATTACATTTTAATTTTTATTTATAGGTTGGTACATAAGAATAATATTACTTTTAATTATGTAATCAGTGGCTAATAATAGTATTTGATATAGTAAAAGTAGTAGTCGCCTCTTTGGCGTAGGCCTCTCCTAAACCCTTTCATTGGTCACGGTCTCTTGCTTTGTGCATCCATGAGGGTCCCTGTCTCTGGGTAAAGATATCGTTCCACCTCTTACTAGGTCGTCCTCTTCTTCTTTTCATGTCCCTCGGTATCCATTCTATGAGGCGCTTGGCCCATCTGGTATTTTCCATCCTGCAAACATGACCTGCCCAATGCCACTTAAGTGATCTGGTTGTTCTCCTCACATCTGTTATTTTAGTTCTTTTCCTAATAATGGTATTGCTGATCTTATCAGATAGTTTTAGACCGAGCATGCTTCTTTCCATCTTGTGTTGGCAGGTGGCTACTCTAACCTCATCTTGTTTCCTCAATGACCATGTCTGACATGCATATGTTAGACAAGGTAGTATTGTTATTTCGTATAGTTTTTTCTTGATGTTTGTGTGGATTTCTTTGTTCTTCATTATCTCTTTCATTCCCCAGTATTTCCTCCAGGCTAGAGTTATTCTTCTTTCTATTTCCTTTTTTGTATTGTCCTTGAATGTTATGAGTTGTCCTAAATATATATACTCGTTGACATACTCAATTTTTTCTTTATTTATCTTAATATCTTGAGGAATTCTATTTGTAAGTATTTTCGTTTTCGTCGTATTCATAAATAGACCTGCATTTTGACTTTCCAGCATGAGTTTGTTCATCATACACTCCAGTTCAGTGGCGCTTTCTGCGAAAATCGCTATATCATCCGCGAAACGTAAGTGGTTCAGCATTTCTCCGTCAACTCGTATTCCCTTTTTTCCCCAGTCTAGGCGTCTGAAAACTGCTTCGTGTACTGCGTTGAATAATTTTGGAGAGAGTGGGTCACCCTGCTTTACCCCTTTTTTTATTGGGAACTCTATACCTTCACGTTCTAGGCGTACTTTGGCAAGACTTTTTAAATATATTGTTTGGATTATATTAACATATTTCTGGTGGACACCTTGTTGTGTGAGTGCAGTCCATATGGCTTCGAAGTGTAGAGAATCAAATGCCTTTTTGTAGTCAATAAAACCGATATATATTGTCATACCATACTCTTTCGCTTTTTCTATAACTTGTGTGGCAGTTTGAATGTGATCTATAGTCGAATAGCATTTCCGGAAGCCAGCTTGTTCGCGTGGTTGGTGTTCATCTAGCGCTCTTGTTATTCTATTCAAAATTACCTTTGAGAAAATTTTATAAATATTTGACATGAGACTGATAGGCCTATAGTTGCTAAGATTGCTCCTGTCTCCTTTTTTGAACAACAAGATGATTGTTGATTTTGACCATTGGTCCGGTGTGGTTTCAGTTCTGAGGATGTTGTTAAATAGAGTTTGCAGGGGTTTCAGGAGTGCAGTGGATAGAGTTTTGAGAGTTTCATTGGTAATATTGTCACTTCCTGGAGCTTTGTCATTTTTTTGAGATTTTACTGCGTGTTCGATCTCCGACGTAAGGATTGTTGGTTCATCTTCTTTACTTTCGTAGTTAATCTACTTTGATTTTGTGCGGAAAGAGCGAAAGCTAGTACTGTCAGTGTAGAGCTCCTTGTAGAATAGAGTGGCTTCGTTTATGATATCCGGGCGTTTGGTTAGTGTAATGTCATGTTTGTTCTTCAAGTTGCCTGTCCACTCTGATTTGTCACTTAACTCTTTATAAGCCTTACGTAAACCCCCAGTTTTATTTATAAATTTTTCAAAGGTACTCTGTCGCATTGATTTTTTCCGTTTTGTAATATTTCTGTTAATTCTTTTACTTATTTCTGTTATTTTGAGTTTAACTACTTTTGTTCTCCTCTTTGTATATAGTTCTTTCCTTTGCTGTAGCAGGTTTTTTGTTTCTTCGTCTATATATTTATTTATAATTTTACTTCTTTGAAGGAAATGTTTTGAAAAGGATTGTATCTTTTTTTCTAGATTGTCATATTGATTCTGTACTGCTGTATGTGTGTTTATAGCTTCCATAAAGGTATCTTTCCAATGTCTCACGTCCTTGTCTGAAATATTAAATGTTACTCTGACCTGATCAGCGGTTTTCATTTTTCTTCTGTGTGTTTTTGAACCGAGTGAAAGTTCACATCTAATCATCCTGTGATCAGAGTTAAAGTTCAGGTTTTTTATTATATTGAAGCTCTTTATATTGGCTGGTTGGTTAGTTAGTATGTAGTCGATTTCGTTGAAATGTTGGTTATTTGGTGATCGCCATGTCCATTTTTTAAGTGGTTTACATGGGAACATGCTATTCAGGAAGTAATGGTTATTTTCGATTGCAAACTCCACTAGTCTTTGACCGCGTGAGCTCCTGTTTCCATATCCGTATTGTCCTATATTCTTTCTTTCATCTTTTCGAGCTTTCCCTATTCATGCGTTGAAATCACCGAGCACAACGTTATTTCTTGTTTTAGTGGAGTCTAGAGCCGACTGTAGCATTATATAAAATTGATCTATGTCTTCCTGAGTGCTCTGTTCTGTAGGGGCGTATGATTAGACAAATGACCAGATAGAATTGTCAGGTATTTGTAATTCAAGTAACGCTACGCGGTCCGAGAAACTTTTGAAATGTATTATATTGTTTTTTTAGATGTTTTTTAATTATGAATCCTACTCCATTTCTCCCATTTGTCCCTGGCGAATGAAGCAAGATAAAATCTGTGTATTCTTCTATTGTTTCATTTTCTCTTCTTATCTCACATAAGCCCATAATGTCCCATTTTATTGACTTAATAGCGTACCTTAATTCTTCTAATCTACTATCTGATAATAGTGTTCTCACATTCAAGCTTGCTATGTAGAGACTGTCTGATGTCATTCTAGTTTTTCTGTTTGTGTTATTAGTCTTGTTTTGTAATTTTGAGGATCTTTGGTTCTCAGTTTGGCTTAGGAGGTTGTGGTCTGTCTTCTCCACGGCGACCAGCCGGCTTGGAGAAGGTGGAGAGGTTACTGAGGCGCTAATTAGTTTTTTGGGTTCCCTTCAGCATTTTCAGTTGGTGTGTTCTGGTTGTTGAGGTTCAGTTGTGACGGACGTAAGAAGCTAGTTATCGGTTGTGATTTGTTCCTTTTGGGTAATTGTTTTGTTTTCTCAATATTGTGATCTTCTCTTATATTTTTTGTGGATTCTTCAGGAGACCTTGACATGAAACGCTTGTTTGTATTCCTTTCTGTGGGTGTATATGTTTCTTTTGTTTCTGTATGTTTTGTTTTTAGAGTCACAATTTTATCGTAGCGTAGAGTTACCCTTTTTCCTGCCTCTCGCTCGCGTTTAAGCTCTTCTTGGAGTTCTTTTCGTTTCTGTAGCACGCTGGGCGGGAAATCTTCTTTCAAATAAATGTTTGTGCCGTCAAGTGATTTCTTCTTTTTTAATATTTCAATTTTTCTACTTGTTGTGGTTATTGTGACGACCACTGGTCTAATTTTGCCTGAATGTTTCCCCATCCTACTGATGTGTTCGATTTCCCACTTTTGACAAGCAATTTCCAACCTATTGTTTATAATCTCAAGTATTATTGAGAGTAAGCTTTCATAACCCTTTTCTTTTTCCTCTATACCAAAAAATATTCTGTTCTTCCTTCGCAGTTGTTTGTCTATTTTATCTATAGATTTTTGTTGGTTTTCTATTTTTGTTTCCAACTGTTTGGTTTTAGTTTCGAAAATAAGAAATTTTTCGTCTATATTTTTGTTTATCGAGTCTTTGATGTTGTGTTCAATCTCTTTCATTTCTTTCTTGCTATTAGCTATGTCTGTCTGAATGTTTTGTAAAATTTTTGTAATTTCTTCCATTGTAAGCGTACTGGTAGCGCCCTCTGTTGATGCTGTAAGAGGTTACGGTAAGGTACTGGTCACGCCCTCTGTTGAAATTCTGGGAACCTTTGGGTAATTTAAGTAGGTGGCAGCGATGGAGTTGTGATGCGCAGGATTTGATGATTTCGTCTTAATAGCACTACTTGCCGTTAGATGGCGTTGATATGAAAGTTTTTACGTATGATGACTTTTATTTTTCCGTTAAATGTTATTTGACATTATCACATATATATTATCAGATAATAAAGGTATTATTGCACTTATTCTTTGATTAATGGTTAGGATAAATGTTTTTTTGGAAGTTTATATGAGTTTTTATGCACTGGTTTCCTTTGGAGTAAGTATTTACCACTGTATAATAACTGTCCAAATTTTTAAATGTTTCTATGTCCTAGTCCAATATTTTCCACGTATAACAATAGTTCAGCTGTATCAACACTTTTTTCACCTTTTTATCACTTTTTCATATCGATTTTAGCACTTTTATAACATTTAACGAATTTAAATAACAGAGACGATATCACCATTGGCACAGTTGCGCCCTCTCTCCCCATATATAGTAATTATACATAGTAATTATATTTACACGAATTTCAATGAATTCAAGTTTGAACATTATTTTCATTATTTACATCATTGTCATCATTAATTTCGACAATACTTAGATTATCTGTTCGTTCAATCATTTCATTGTATTCTAAAAAAGATACAATAGGTACTGCTACTATAACGTATTGGTGACGTGACTCACAAAATTATATTTATCCGAAAAGCGTCCAACGCGCACATAATACAGTCAGAAATAGTCGATGTATTAGTGTATACGTGTACACAGGCTACTGCGCGTGTGCTAGCCTGGGTCTCCATAGCGATAGATATACTATTATCATTAGCATGTCGGTGACGCGTACCGAGGATTTTACCCTCTACCAAAACGCTCAACGCGCCTAAAGAAGTTTTCACTTCAAAAAAAAAGAATGGACATGTCCCGCTGAGTTTCTTTCGCCGGTTCTTCTCAGGTCTGAGGAATTAACTTTTGTGAACTGGTGGTAAATTGTTTGACGTTCAAAAAACGAAGTTGTAACTTCTTATTTTGAATAAAAATATTTGAATTTGAATTTTGAATTTATTTGATGAAATTTACGAAGAATGCGGCACTTAATTATCTACCTAAAAGAATAATAATCTACTTTTGCAATGTTTTTTTATCCTTCTACATATACATATTTTTAACATCTGAATAAAATGCTGTACTAAATTATATCTTCACAGATTTTAGTAACATTATCTTTTTATGCAACGGGTAGTTACCAAAGGTTTGCGGGCACTTCTTATGGCACAGTAATGTCACAACAATCAGATTCTTGTGCCATAAGACAAATGAACAATGCTTTTAACGACTCATCAGTCTGGTGGACTCATCAATAAGTGGATTAAATTTCCACTAACATTAGAAAAAAGAAATATCATTAAAATGATGTTTTGTTTTGTGAAATTTATATTAATATTTAAATAATAATGGTGAAAATGTTTATTTGCTTGGTAAGAAACATTCATATAAACAAGATTATCACAAATACTTCGTTATGTTGCTTCATTGTTATTTTACAGGTATTTTTTTAGGAGACTCTGGATATGCACAAAGGGAGAACTTGATGACTCCAATCATAGATGCCCTTGAAAGAACCAGAAGAGCTCTATACCAAAATCAACTGCTCTGCACGAAATACTGTAGCGAGAACTATAGGTGTTTTAAAAAAATAGGTATGTACCTCCACCTATTTTTTTAAAAACACAACATGTGTAATGCAACATTACATGCTGAGGAAGTTATGGACTTGGAGCTTGATGATCCCTTTGTAGACTCTAAATACTCAATTTTAATAGAAGCTCAGCTGTAGAATTAAGAAGCGGTATAGAAAGGAGGACAACGTAAGTCCCGAGGTTGTGGGCTTCGTGGTGATATGTTTATGATAACTAAATAATATATTAACCTATCAATATGAAATATTAGATTACTTGAAGATTAGCTGTCAAATTTACAGTAACAAGGCTCCCTCCCGTGTCACAACAGGCTTCATTTTTTTTGTTTACAGTAATCGTACATGTACATATTGTAATTTTTGAAATAAACAAATTTATTACATATTAATATTATTTATTTATTACAAAACAATTATCTAAAATGTCTTTAATTAATAATTCAACCAAATAATTATCTCTTTAATTTTTCAATAAAAAAAAACATTGAATGTTTTCATTTCTTCGATCTGCGTGAGTTCTCTGAGTTCCGCCACTCAACACGCAATGCTTCAAATTAGGCAAAAAGTGGGGAACGGAACGGAGTGTCTTAACACTAGGTTCCCAAGTTCCCTCTGCTTACTCTGCCATGTGCGGCATACAGCGTGAACCTGAAATAAATTGGGATCTCTTCTCTATTTCGCTTCGTGTGGTAAATGTAACAAATTAAATATTATCACCACTATGTTCTTTCAGTAAAGTGCTCTAATAAAATAACGTGTATATTTATTTGACAGTCAAAAAGAAATGAATGTTATAATACCTATTAACATTAAACAATTGTATACATAAAGCCAAAATCACTAATCGATCTTTAAGTTATATTTTAATAACGTATTTTTGTAATACTTTAATTAAAACTTAAATTTAATATTTCATTTGTAATCAACATTCACATATTTGAAAAGAAATACAAATAAAAATAAAATAAGTAAGGAACAAGGTTCCCAAGTTCCCTCTGCCTAACCTGCCGAATGCGGGATTCTCTGGAAATTTTACACTAAGGAAATTTTACAGGGTGATCTTAACGAATTACCGATCATAAAGTATGTATCTTCCAAACAATTTCAGTTAAAGCTTCATATAAAATAAGCATAAATCAGCTTCACGCAGTATCCTGCACATGGTAGGGTAGGCGGAGGAAACTTGGGAAACTAGTGTAGACACTCCGTTCCGCTCCCCACTTTTAGTCTTTTTTTCTATATTTACCAATCTACGTCGTATTTTTATATCTATAAAATATATATAATATAACACCTAAATGCTACTCATTTTCACATCGGGAAGTCACGAACGTCACTATTAATGTATTGCAATAAATAATCATTTAATAAAGCGTCAGAAGTCGCTGGCGCATCGTATTAAATGTACAATGTAATGTATGAATTTAAAAGATTGTATAATAAGTCATCCACGGAGTTTAACTCCAAAATGCAATCGCAGGTTTAACGATATATAACGCCGCACGTTGCCTAGTTTGTAAGTTAACAAAAATATAATTTGCATTGCATATGAATATAAAATATTTAAAATAATAGACTAATATTTAATATCTTAAATTAATTAATATAATTTGGTTGGCTCTTACATTACCACTTTAAAGACAATATTTTTAAATACATAGAAAGCTGGTATTTCAGCTAAATTTATAAAATTTTGCTGAACTGGATATATTAAATTGTCATAACCTATTTATTGACTAATTTAATTAAAACAAACACTAAAACTTGTTAGATGTTTACAAAAATATAATAATAAAAACTCCATTTACATTACGTTAATCGTTTTTGAGATTATCGCGGACGAACAAACAAACATTCACCATTTTTGGGATCCTACCTAAGTTAATTAACGTTCCCTATAAAAAAAGACTAATTTAAAATATAACATCCACGGCCCTACTCGCATGAACTATGAAGTAACTGTTCCACGCCCCTACTAGGGACTCCCGAATCCCTATAATAATTATAGGATCTCACATAAGCATATATTACGGCACGTCTATTTACAAAGACAGCCGTATTTCAAAAATATAATATTTAATATCCCCACTTTCAGGGTAGGCAGAGGACCGAATTTCTAGGGAGTCCGTGGTATGTACACTCTGTATGAACGTAACGATAGCGCGATCTAACTGCGTACAACGCCATCTCTGTTTCAATACGCGCAACTTAGCATCTAAACACCGCTATCTTTCACCGAACAGTTTTCAAATAATTATTTACTTAATAATATAAATTGTTGTCGTGTTCTAATAAGTAAATAGTAACTAAACTAAATTCTTACTAAATAAATATTTAATATTTTCATTTCTTCTTCAGATAACATGCCACAGCGTAGCGTTGAGGTCAAAAATAAAAAACGACCCGCAAAATTAGTAATCTTAAAATCATCATACAGAGAGCACCGTAATTTTTGGACATATTTACTGAATACAAAAATTAACTTTATTTATTTTTATTTATTTATTTATTTATTTATTTATTTATTTATTAGACATATCAACAATACATGTAACATTTTGTATAAAAAAAATGTGTTTCGGACTAGTTCTGTTACAAATATCAGTTACAGATATGTACAGCATTAATAAACTATTCCTGCGATTACATTACTGATAAAAATATATAATTACAAAATTACTATTAAATTAAGAGTAAATTTAAATTAAATAGATTAAAAATACAAACAATTAAATGAAACCTTATGATTAAAAGCAGTACTTTCGATTAAAAGTTACAATTAAATTAGATATAATAATTACAACAAAAATTAAAAATTAAAATCAAATTAATTAATTATTCACATTGTACAATTATAATGAAAAAAAAAATAATCAGAAACATTTTATAAACAATAAATACATCAACTACAATTAACAGTAATTATACATATTGCGTAACGTAAGGGGGGTTACGGGGGTACTTTGTCATAAGGTCACAAACAAACATTCACTCTGCTGAACTGACACTCCAAGTTTATTCTTATCCATTTTAAATATTGTTAAAGTGTTCTTATCCAAATGGAAATCCCCAGCGGATTCATTTGCTCTAATCGGGAGCAAACGAACCTGAAATTGAAAATATTATTATATAATTAAAGATCGATACTGCCGCTTGTTTTTACACACTGATTACACTATTCCAATATTTATAATACTTATTTTTACTATGTGTTAAAGTGTTATTCCACACTTGGACAGAAAATACTAAACTTAAATTTAAAATATAAAATCCTACTTCGTTCAAAATTTTTATACGCTTTTTAAATTTAAGTTTAGTATTTATAATACTTACTTGAACTTTTTATTTTAGGAGCTGAAGATTTTTATAGACCTATCTGGTTTGCTTATGAGATTATGGAATCGTTTTTGGGTCCAATATACACCTGCACAAAAAATATAAACACAGAAGAGATAAGTGAAAAAAAATTTATTCATCGTCGTTGAATATTTTTTTTTAATTAATTTTACAGTTTGTATCAAAACGGGAGGTACCTAGTTAATATATTTTTCTTAGTTTGGTTGATTAAACTTACTTGCCCTTTTTGATACATTCTGTAATAATGAACATGGCATACATAAAATATCTAAATATTAATGTTTCATAACTATCTGACAATATGAACTAAGTACCTTACATCTTTTTACATATAATAACTGCCTATTTATTTCATTACCGATTATTATTGTAAATATGCTATATTGACCTACAAAAATAAGAAGTAAATTCTTTTCTTGTCTGTTTTGCTTTCAAGGGTGACCTACGGGGTACGTTTAATATATCCTGAATTGCATTATATTTACTATTGTGATTTCGCCAAGATCCAGGTGTAATTATTGTGCCATTGCTATCAATTATATCAAATGTTAGTAGTAGTAGGGGAGTATATCTTTCTGGAGAGCTTTTGGAAGGAAGTTATGTATGAGTATACAGGTCATTGTAATTTCTGAAACAGTGCTTGGGTCTAAATCAATTGGTCGACGAGAAATTCTAAATACTGAAGTTAAAACTCCAAATGTGTTTCCCACCACTACATGAGCTCTAGATAAACATTGATTGAATATTCTCTTTGGTGAACCAACATTATGCTGTCCTGGAAAGGACAAGAGATTGAAGAGAGAGAAATTTTTACTATTTTTTGCCATAGTAATGAATTATTAAAAACACCACCATCACTTATTTTACCTTGGCATCCTATGTCTGCAAATATAAATTTGTAATTGGCATCAATTAATGCCAAAAGAACGATGCTAAACATTTTCTTGTAGTTAAAATACTCAGTTCCGCTATGAGGTGGGGACTTTCTATAAGGATATGTTTCCCATCTATAGAACCGAGACAGTGTGGGAATTTCCTTCTATATCCACGTTCTATATTCATCCATGCATCTGCTGTCGATGGCATCTGAAATCAAAACAAAGAATCGCAAATTTATTTATTTACCAACTTGCACTAACACCAAGTTGATAAATTAAAAGATAAACTAAAGCATTGCCTTTTATAGATTTGTTTCTTGCAGCACCAGAAATATCGAATAAAACTGCAGCTATGGAAGACAAAGAAGGAGAAGATAACAATTTAGTGCAGCCATCAACTTCTTTGCATTCGCCAAAACCCGTGACTTCTTGTCGTCGTCTTGCTAACAATTTAGCGGAGCAACAGATGTCGTCAGCTTTTGTACAGTTAACGAATATTTTGACTAAAAGACGAGACGAGAAATGAAAATCTAGCACCACAAAAGGAAGATGACGACTGTGACCTTTATGCAAAATGATTAGCCAAAAAAATTGCGTGAACTTCCTCCTGATGATAGTAAACTGGTTATGTATGATATAGACACTTTATTTATTAATAGAATTAAAGAGAATATTAGGCGTCGAACCCTATCTTTTCAGTATTCAATTCCATACCATTTAAATCGGCCATCAACCTCCAAAACATCATATTCCGAACCTTGCAATGCATCACCATTTTCAAATAGACCGCCATCTTCACATTCATCATACTCCGAACCTCTACCAAATGCATCACCGATTTCCAACCAGCCATCAACCTCCCAAACTGTACTTAGTAAACTCTTGCCTTCGATTAATTATGCAACCCCCTAAACCATTCATATTATATCAAATGAATTAGTTGCACCACGGACAGGACAAAACATTGTTAATGCGGAATTACTTAAAGCCTATGAAGACTTTGATTATAGTGAAATTGAATAAATATAGTGCATATAAGATTTTTAAATAAACAATTTTTGACTATCCACATTTTTACGGTTTTTTACTGTACATAAAAATATCTTACCTTTATTTCATTTCTCAGAACTTCGTTAATAGCTTTGCAGACTTCAGGTACAATTTTTGATATTATTTGGGGAGACACTCTGAATAAATAGTGTAAAATTTTGTAACTCACCAGTTGCGATGAATCTTAATGCTATAGCTAGACGATCTTTTGCTGGTATGGCGTCTCTGAAGTCCGTATCTTGCTTCGAAATCATAGGAGAAATTTTGTGTAGCAAAAATTCGAAATCGGCAAAACTCAACCGACAGAAGTTATGGAACTCTCCTGATGGTTCATGGAGAAGCTCTCAAAATTTTTCGTCGATATAGTTTCTAAAACAAAAAAAATGTAGTAAAATTAAATATGCTGTAAATAAAACCTAAATTATATTAGTAGGTACGAGATCGCAGTTACCTTATACGATTTTTGTGAATTTTGATCATCCACAAATGTCTTTGTCTTCTTCTTTTGTTATTTTTTTGCTACAATTTAAAATAAAAATAAGTCAACCCGAAACTAATAGCTGCCACAAGCTCGTCGTCCGCCATGATTGCCGATATAAAATACACTGGCACGTTCGCCAAGCGTGAAGACGCTTGTTTATGTTGGGGTGTCGGTATAGGTATTTGGCATTTGCTGTTCGCTGTTTGGCATTTGTGACAAACACCAAGCGTGTGTAGCCGGCTTTACATGCGATAGTTCATCCCGGACGTCTGAACGGATGAACGTCGCGCAGTTATAATCGATTTTTTTATGTAATTTTGTAATCTCTGCGCTATAGCTTATAGGAACATGGAACGTGCACGAGTAGTAAAAAGTAGAGGCCGAATATTATGTGATATGATCAATAATATGGTTAATACAGAGACGCCTGATGTAAGTTATTCAGAAAAAACGATAGAAAATAACAATATTTCTTTAACTCAAATAGAACTGGATAGTTTTAGTAGCTCAAACGTCCGTAATATCACAGGTATGACATTATTTTTCCATTTTGTAGTGATATTTATCAAATTATATTACGATAACAACCTAAACTGTTGTATAGGTTACATACAACAACTTACGTTGCTTAGAAATAAAAAATCAGTGTTGTATATTCACATACAACAATGTACGTCGTTGAGTAATAACAAATTATGTGTTATGTGAAACATACAACAGTTTACGTCGGAACTACTTACACCAATTTCTATTGCATGTTGACAATTTATTTTGCGTTGCACTTACAACTAAATACCTTTCAAAATGCTTCAGGGTTTCACTTTTTTCACATTTCTTTGTCTTAATAGAGATTTGGATATACACTTAAAAATGCTAGGTAAGTATAAAATTAGTACTTACAATTATGTTTCGTTACAAATTCTCCGTTGCCAGTTACTTTTAATGAATCAGAGATGAATGAGTTAGCTCATATTATATCAGATGTTGACATTTTTGAAAGTCTGGAGATAACAAACACGACAAATTCTATAAATCTTGAAACAGCTCATCCTTCACCTACCTGTAGCATTAATCATTTGGACTATGATTGCGAAAATAACTTTTGTCCATATTACATAGAAAAAGAAAATTTGTCAATATTAGATATTGCATCTCAGCCATCACCAACATGTGTAAGTAGTTGTTCAACTCCGCAAGCAAATAGCCCCCTATCCGTTATATCAATTAGTCCGCAAACAGTAAACCACCGTACAAGAAGAGACAAAGGAAACGTAAGATAATGACACTTAAAAGACTGGATAGACGTGAAAAGGAAAACCTTACGAAACTTGGGACAAGAATATGTGGCTAAAAAAGGTACAATTAAGGCAGGAAAAAAATGGGTCCACCTTGTAATTGTCGTTCCAGATGTTATGATAAATTAAGCGAAGAGAGTAGAAGAAAGATATTTGAAAGCTTTTGGGGGTTAGGTGATAAAGACAAGCAGTGGATATATGTGGCTAACTTGGTAAAGAAACAAAATAAACGCAAAGTTTATACAGATACCGTTTTCAGACGTAAATTTACATAAAAATACTCATTGCCGGTAGTTGACGGCGACAAAATAGAACATGTAGATGTATGTAAAAATCATTTTTTAAATACTATGTCTGTCAGTGACCAAGTTGTTAATAAGGCACTGGAAAAGATGGATGTTACAACGGGAATATTGGTACCTGATCAACGGGGCAGGCGTTCAAATCACCCTTTAAAAATTACTGAATTTGTCAAAACCAGTGTATTTGACCACATCAAGAGCTTGCAACCAGTTGAATCACATTATACAAGAAAGTGGTTGGACAGATTATATTTGGATGGGGATCTTAATTTCCAACGATTATTCAAAATGTACACGGAATGGCTCCAGTCCAAAAGATATGATGAAATAGCTAAATCTGAACGTCAGTATCGAGATATTGTTGACCAAAATTTCAAGTTTAGTTTTTTCATACCAAAAAAAGACCAATACGATCAATGTCATGTTTTTAAAAATATAACCAGACCCACTGACGAAGAAATTACCAATTATAATAAACATATTGGTAACAAGAACTTATGCCGTGAGCTGAAACAATTAGACAAGGCTGAAAGCAAATCATCCCAAGGTAAAATTTGCTCAGCCACTTTTGATTTTCAAAGGATTCTAAACGCGCCTCATGGCCAATTAAGTATTTTATATTACAGGCGCAAACTATCCGTTTTCAATTTCACACCACGAATAAAGAGGCACATTGTTACATGTGGCACGAGGCAGAAGCCAGACGTGGTGCCAATGAGGTCTCTAGTTGTTTATCTCAATTCATGGAAAAAATGCTGGAAAGAGGTATCGATGATTTCAGGTTCTGGTTCTGGAAATCGCATAGTGTTTGCGTTTTATGTGTATATTGCCCATAAACTTAATGTATCTATAAAACACACATTTCTCGAGAAAGGCCACATTCAGCAAGGGGGCGACAGTGTCCATGCTTTGATAGAGCGTTCATCTAAAAGAAAAATGATTTATACGCCTCTTGAATGGCTCAGCTTGGTTAGATAGGCGAAACAAGATGGAAAACCGTATAATGTAATCGAAATGAAACACACTGATTTCTTTTTTCTTTGATTGACAGATCGTAACTGGGCAAAAAATTTTAACGGAGCTATTGTTAAGTGGAACAAAATTAAAGAAGTTCGCATAAGCTCACAAGATCCGTTTAAAATTGAATATAGATACGATTTGGCTGACAGTAATTTTATGACTATTGCTATTACCACTAATACTCGAAGACGCCAAAGAAATCGTAATGTGGTTGAAACATCTCCCGCGTACCCAAACGC
Source organism: Eueides isabella (assembly GCA_019049475.1). Taxonomy (NCBI): domain Eukaryota; kingdom Metazoa; phylum Arthropoda; class Insecta; order Lepidoptera; family Nymphalidae; genus Eueides; species Eueides isabella. The sequence continues at coordinate 283,865 of CM032413.1, read as the reverse complement.
AAAGGCAAAATACGACGACTTAATGGATCTTTGTAACAGTGGGATTATCCCAGGTACATATCACGATTTATTTAGGAATTTGCCTGTTGTCATAGCGACGCGTTATGACGATAGTGAAAGTTCTGATGCAGAATAGTCATTTTTATTGTTTTTTTTATCTGTTTTTAATATCCTATTTCATTTTTTTAAATATTTAAGACTGATGTTATGACGTGAATTTACCAAAGTATCAATATCTAAATAAAAGACTGTTTAATTTTATTAATGATTAGTCTAGTGCTTTGATTGTTATCTGATCTCAGAAGAAAGTGATTTGTTGGATTGTTTAATGATGTTGAACTATTATTATTATTTTAGTTCAGTTGCTCTACAGAAAAATATTCTTTATTTGTATTATGATAATAAATAGTTTTCTATATGCACATTGTTTTTTATTAAACCTTGATAATTATACCTAATTAAACATAATATAAATTACACATACTGTGTGTGTATTAGTACGCATTTCAACTTTAACCTTGAATGAAAATTTGAAGGACACTTGTTGATATTTTTGTTTTTTGTATTTGTATTGTTTTGCATTTTTTTTATATTAAATTAAGAACTTGTAAATAAGTGTTACTTTTAGTTTAGTGTTAATAAGTTTGAAGTAGAGAAAAAAGGAGGCCTTTTGCAGCACAGCGGCACAAGCGTGTGACTTTAACCGACAGGTTGTGGGTTCGAACCCCACTCGAGGAAATGAAATTATTTAATATTTTATCATTTAATATTACAATTTAATATTGTCAATTTCAATATTTAATATTCTCATTTCTACGCTCTGGTAACAAGGCTAAGCGCGGCGTTGAGTTCCGCCACTCAACACGTATTGCCTTAAATTTGGCGGAAAGCGGGGAACGGGAGTAGAACGGAGCACTAGGTTCCCAAGGTTCTCCTTAACAAAGTTCCCAAGTTCCCTCTGCCTACCCTGCCATTTGCGGGATACAGACTAAAACTGAGATTAGAGAAGAGTAGAAAAAAAAGTTTTTTTTTATTAAAATGCTACGAAAGGGACAAATGTGGAACTATTATTCTATTGTAGATGAAAATGCTAAAACAGCAGAGTGTCAATATTGCAAGAGGAATATTTCATTTAAGTCAACTGTGACAAACTCAAAAAGATATTTACAACAAAAGCATTTAATTATTTTGAAAAAAAAAATATCTAAATGATAGCAATATAACTGCAAACAATTAGTTCTCTACTAAACTTAAATTTAAAAAAGTTAAAATTTAAATTAGTTCTCTTGTTTTTTTTTTCTTAATTTTTTGTCCACAACTGCATTATATAAACAATTATTAATTAATAGAATATTATTAGGGTAAAAACCGGATAGTTGCCTCGGACGGATACATGCCTCAGTTATTCTATGTTAGACGTATTGACTGTGTTTTTTTTTATAATGATCAAAAGCGTCCCCCACGCAGGCCTCAGTGTCACGTACTTTGACGCGCCAGAATTATATTGGTATGTAATCTCTGTTAAATATTTTTGTAACTAATTGCGATTTCAATGAAAAAAAAATATTTCTTTCAATGCATTAGAGTTTAAATTGCACTCTTTACTAGGTTTTAGTAATAAATGTTTTTTATTTATTTCGTAAATAAAAAAGGCAAGTATCCTTAGCAAAACAGATAATTGCCCTAATGTCTCCTGTGGATAGTTGCTCTAGGGCAACTATCCGTAACTATACATTTTAACGAGCAGAGTATGATTAATTTGCTTAATTGTTTATTTCATTTGAATTTACTATTTTTTCTTGTTGGTTTTTTTTTGGCTTACTATTTTGTTTGTTTTACTTTTGTTTATCTTAAATAATATAAATATTCAACAGCAAAATTTCATTTATATTGTATGTATAGCAGTATGTGGTTGAAATAAAGAATTTACTTACTTACTTACCTACAAAATGCCCCGCAAGTATAAACGAATGCCAGCCGTGGTGCCGCGCCACATCAACTGGACAGAATAAAGTTTAGCACTTCCGTTCGAAGAGCTAAATAAAAAGAAGAAAAAACTAAACAAATAAGAGAAGTATAAACGAAATATCCCGCATTTATGGGATATTCTCTCGAACTTTAAAAAGACGGTATGAAAAGAAAAACCAGAAACTGGTGACATAAGGTAATTCTAGATTTTAAAATTGTATAGGTTTTTGGCTTATAAATAAAATACTCCATTTACACAGCTACTTACTTATCTAATTGTATTTTTATCACTTCTAGGTAAATAAATACCCTGTCCTTGGCTTTGATAATGAAAAAAGACTAGTATCCTATATACTAAAGCTCGAAGACGCGGGATTTCCTCCTGAAAGGAGTATAATTCGCTGATTGGCCTACCAGTTTGCCAAAAAACTAGGACTGAAACACAATTTTAATAATGCGGGACCGCAATGGTTGAAAAGCTTCATCGAAAGAAATTCCGAAATAGTTTTGAGGCAATCTGAGGGCTTATCAACTAAAAGAGCGAAGGGTCTAAGCAGGGCAGAAGTAGCCAATTTTTTTGATTTGCTCATAACCGTATTAACTGAACATTTTTTTTTTCAGCTTCACGCTGTATCCCGCACGCCGTGCTTTGCCTTATTACCAGAGCGAAGAAACTCATACAGAGCGAATTTTCAATATGAATGAAAGCGATGTCCAACTCAACAATAAACCTGGCAAGGTATTAGCTAGAGTAGTGAAGTCATCTACTTCTGGTGAAAAAGGCGAAACGGCAATTTTCTTCCACCTGTTCTAATTATGAACGGGGTAAAAAAATCGGATTTTAAGAAGGACTTCCCCCTGGTCCCAAAGTTTATATGCAAAGGTAATCAGCTTATATTTCCTCAGAACCATTTTATATTTGCGGATCTTTGTACTGACGCTGGCGCGTCAGCAATATTGCCGAATACTTAAATATTATAATTACTTATTACTTTCAGTTTCCATCCCATTGTCTCAAAGAAAGGTTGCCTAAGATCAATAGAATTTCAAAATAAGAACAAGAAATACTCGAAGTCATTTAGAAAATAAAATCAAGAAAATTTCAAGTGTTTATATACTATTTCTATAAAATACTACTTCATTTTAATAAATAAAGTGTTCGGTTCGGTACGGTACGGTTCGGTGGTGCGGTCGCACCAAGTTCGATCGTCTGTTAATAGTCTAAAGCATTTGTTCATGGAATAATTCCTAATTATAAACTACCTGATCGCAAAGGCCTGTTGTAGCGGCTGATATATGCGGCCACGCCTCTTTTTTATCATTGTTAATTACGGCAGTAATAAAGTGACCACTGCGACAGAATGTTATCTTTTATTATCCGCATATTTATCAGTGGCGACGAGTACCCACACGCAATATACAAAATAAAAACGGAAATATGTCCGCATTTATCGGAAATCTCTCCAAGTTTGATCCAAAATACAATGAGTGGGGGATATTTAGAAGTAAATTATAACAGTTTATGGCACTCATCAATATCTTGGCGGACGATTAGAAAAAAAGTTTTATTGACACATTTGTCGGATGAAGCGTACCGCCTACTAATGAATTTAATACACGCAAATTGTAGAAGCAGTGGAATATAGCAAAGTCTATGGAATTTTGGAAAAACATTTTACGCCAAAAAGATATTTTTTTTCTGACAGAGATAATTTTTACAGTGCCGTACAAATTGAAGGTGAGAAGATTGAAGACCTCTTCCATTTGCATTAAATATATAGTAGAATTGGAAATAGCTAGATTAGTACAAAATGGTATTTTGGTGCCTATTTATTATTCTGACTATGCAGCACCCATTGTCCCAGTTGTGAAACCAAATGGTAGTATAAGAATTTGGTGATTACTTGATAACCGTCAGTAATAATATTTACATAGACAAATATCCATTACCAAGGATTGAAGAAATTTTTGCTAAATTAGCAGGTGGTGAACGTTTCACTAAACGATTGCAGTCAGGCATACACACAATATAAACTTTATAATTAATATATTTCCTTGGTCATAAGTCATATCGTTTTTGAGATAATGATTTACTCGATAACTCGTTATCATTACCATCACTTGTGATAGATGTGGAAGGTTTATTTAAACTAGATATTTAGCGAATGTAAACTGTTAGAATTAAGAGTCTAGGTAAAACAGCACAACGTGTGACTGTAACCGACAGATTGTTGGTTCGATCTGTTACACCCGGACCCTGCAAGTATATTTGCGATCCCTAGACTGACGCACATAATTAATTAAATATCAAATGGATTCACAAGGTGTAGCTGTAATAAGGGCAACAGCACTGGAGTGCGTCGCCTTAGCAGGACGCTCTATTAATTCGCGCTCGTGTGGTGCACATCGTGGCGGAAATTACCGTAGCGTTTGGCGCTCCGTTCTCTCTGCCTACCCCACTAGGGACATAGTGTGAAGCTAAGTTAAGTTAAATTCAGATTAAAAAGGAAAAAATTATATGATAAAACATTTAAATCGGAAAATAAAAGTGAGACTCATCCATTTGGTTTCAGTAGTTTTATATTATTTTCAAATTCAAATTCAGTTGTGCATGAAATAACATTGAACATAAATTTATAAAATAACATTGAACATCAATTTATAAAATAACATTGAACATCCATTTAAAAAAACTACGACGGCTGGAGGCACTGATTAGAGATTTTTTGCGTCGAAATCTTGACATGGCTGTTCGGCAATCAACTTCGACCAGCAATGGCGTGCAATGGGTTTTTAACAAACCATAAATGTACAACAGAAACACAACTTTTAGCACTTTCAAATGTATAATGGACGAATCAGGATTTTCTTCAGTTTCAAATAAAGCACTAAAAGTTATGAGCTGCAAAAGAAAAAAAATGTTGTGGGATGGAGCCCCAGCGAATTCTATAGGCCTTGTTTGTTGTATGGTTCTAGCAGAATGAATACAGATTTATTTATAGGCTGGTGCAATCATTTTAAGTATCATACAGAGCCTACAGAGACATGTCCAGTGTTATTAATTTTAGAAAGCTATTTGGCGCACACCAGTTTACCTGCTATAATTTTTTTCCGATTAAATAATATTCACGTCATCACTATTCCATCCCAAAGCAGATATAAAATGCAACCACTAGATCGTTGCTTCTATCAAACAACTGAAAAAATATATTGCGCCAATGAGTGTGAGAAATTGATGTTAAATCATCCTGGAAGACTTATTACTTTCTAGCAGATCGCCACATTATTCAATGGTGTTTATATGAGGATTTCAAATATACCTAACGCCGTTGAAAGTTTCAAAGTTGGAGGAATATATTGTTTGAATCGAGATACATTTAGTGACGTTCATTTTCTTGCAAGTATGGTGATTGAAAGGCCCAAAGAACGGTTCCAGTGTAACAGAAAATGTACAAAACGTTGCCACAACCAGTCAAGTGATGACAACATATAACAACAAATGACCGAAATATAGAAAATTTTACTTCTTCGACACCACGTATACTTTTGAGAGAACAAATAAACAATGATATATACCATAAACTCCTGTCAAAACATTTACATTCCTGCAGTCTGTGAATGAGAAAGCTTCTAAAGATGCAGAAGAGGTCACGTCCAAGGAAAATAGTGCAATTTAAATACAATAGAAGTAATCAACCAATCAAACTTTTCTTTAATATACATTGCTCTTATTTCAAAAGCATAATTTACCAGAAGACGTTAAATCGCAGAAAAAAGTCTGGAATAATTATCATTTCTCCTTATAAAAGAAAATTAGAGGAAGAAGTAGAATCCAATAAGAAGAAAACAAACCTTTGAAACCAAAAAAAAGCGCCAGAGTGAAAAAATATAAAAATATGCAGATGTCCTAGGTTGTACAAAGATTTTCGAAAAGCTTATACCTATTTGAAGACTGGATACAGTGCTGCGTGTACACTGAATGGTTGCATGATAAATGTGCATCATACATAGAAACTTTAAATGTGTAATTTAGTATGTGAATAAATTAGCGTGCGCACTCTTTAGGACTATCCCGCGTACTTTGTGGACTTATGATACCAAGAGTGCGCAATCACCCTTGTTCTCAATTCTAATATAAATAAAGAGAGCTTATATGATTTTTTTATTGAGTATTAAAGTTTATTTAGTTAATCATTAAAATAAATATTTTCAGTTTTAATTCTAAGTTATATATATTTTTGTAGTAAAATTCTTTTACTAAGATGACATACAATATTTTCATTGTTAAATTCAACGCTAATCTGATTGTTGACCTAATATACTCGTATATCAGTCTTTCCCAAAGTGGGCGATAACGCCCCGTTGTGGACGCTGCAGGTATCAAGGGGGGCGGTAAGAGACCCAGAAAGAAAATGGGGGCGTTGTGTAGAGGCGGGGGGGGGGGGATTTGTTATTATTTTATTTAGCTAGGACGCCTCTTAAACAACGACTGCAAGAGCTCTCGACTCACAACAACAACTTGTGAAGACTAATATGAATTAAAAGATTGCTCAAACTGGGTTCTATATTTCTCTCCGCGTAGTATATGAACTACGCCATAGTTCATATATCTGTGCTGTTTTATTGTATGTAGAAAAAATGAAAATAATGTCAATCGTTCGCTCCGTTTCGTAATGAAAGAAGACACAAACAAACAAATGAAAAGGAAACGGAAACACTTTCGCATTTTAATAGTTATTAGTACTAGTAGATAACTATCATGTTTTAACAAGTTTTTGTTAAATAACCCGAATTATGCATTCCTGTATCAGTCGGCTGGTTCATTGAATACTTGTTCGGACTTGTTGAGTACCATTGAGCGTCGAATGAGATAAACTATTTTATGCATGTTTGTTTTATTCCTGTCGGTGCGTGCTGCTTAAGCATTCCTATAGAAACAATGTAATATTTATTTTATTTTCATTTGTGGTTTCGCGCGCAATAGATGAGTAGTACTTACGCCTCCTCTACACTACTCGCGAAGTTGAACGTATTTCTCAAAGCCAAACAATGTCGGGAGTAAAAAAGAAGAGACGGCAATACAGTGCGGAATATATCAAATTCGGATTTATTGAAAATCCCACAAACGCATCGTCGCCTTTGTGGCTTCTATGTCTAAAAACATTTTCGAATGAAGCAATGAAGCCTTCAAGGCTGCAAGATCATTTGAATAAAATGCATCCAGATAAGAAAGACAAGAATGTAGCATATTTTCAAGACCTAAAGAAGAAGCATAATACTCAGCCAAGTGTAGCAAAACTATTTTCGGCGGCTGCTAAGCAAGATGACGACGGACTTCGAGCTTCGTACAATATCTCTATGTTAATTGCTCAAAAATGCAAACCACATAACATCGGAGAAGAGTTAATATTGCCAGCAATAAATGAAGTAATAACTACTGTACTTCATAAACCGGCCGCAGATATTATCCGAAAAATTCCTTTGAGTAATAATTCTGTGCAAAGACAAATTGATGAAATGGCTGAAAACATTGAAGAATCATTGTGCGATCACCTGAAAACAAGTCAATTCTCAATTCAGCTCGATGAGTCCACTTTACCAACTAATGAAGCATTGTTGTTGTCTTACGTGAGATTTATTAAAGATGAGAAAATATGTGAAGAACTATTATTTGCTAGAAATTTAGAAACCGATACAAAAGGTGAAACCATATTCAATACATTGGAAAAGTTTTGCGATGAGAAAGGGATTCCTTTAAAAAATATTATTTCAGTTGCTACGGATGGCGCTCCGGCTATGACAGGGTGCCATAAAGGCTTCATAGCGTACTTAAAAAATAAAATTTCAGATGTCCTTGCTGTACATTGCGTTATTCATAAACAACATTTAGTAGCTAGAAACTTAAGTGAAAAACTATTTCAATCACTGCAATACGTCATCAAATCAGTCAATAAAATCCGCAACAGCTCTTTGAATGATAGATTATTTCATCAGCTAATGACGAGGATTTCAACCGTTTGTTGTTTCATACTGAAGTTCGTTGGCTATCAAGAGGCAATTGTCTGACTTGATTTTACAACCTGTTTGACTCTGTTATAGAGTTCTTGGAAACTAAAGATATAGAATTGAAAGACTAGCTCATAACATCAAAGAATGATATAGCTTACATGACAGACCTTTATAAATTATTCAACGACATGAATCTCCTGCGACATGAAACTGCAAGGCGATAAACTAAATTTAATTAAAACAAAAAACGTCGTTGCTGCTTTCGCAGCCAAACTGCTTCTACACAAAAGAATCTGGGCAGACGTGAGTTTCACAAAATCCCAAATTTATCAGTGTCATGCAGTAACGACGAATTGTTTGCCTACTGCCAACATTTGGAAAACCTCCACATTGATTTCACCGAACGATACCAGGACATTTTGAACTTGGAAATACCAGACTGGGTGTTAGATCCGTTTTCAAATGTCAACACAGCAATGTCACCTCAGCTGGAAGAAGAGCTTGTAGAATTGACAACAAACGAGGAAATAAAAATCAAGTTCAAAAATGGTTACCAAGAATTTTGGCTACAAAAACCGATCCCGCAATTGTACCCTGGATTGTGGTCAATCGTTCAACGATTTTTGATAGCATTCCCATCGTCATATTTATGTGAACGTGGATTTAGTGCTGTGACAACACTGCTTACTAAAAAGAGAAATCGTTTGCTTGTTACCGAACGTGGCGACTTGCGACTGTTCTTGAGTAAATTGGAACCTGATATTAACAAACTTATTAAACAGCATCAGATTCATCCATCACATTAGTTTTTATATAAGGATTGATTATTTTAGTTATATTATTTTAGTTATATAAAATAGCGTTTCAATAATCATTCTTATTGGCAGGTGGAGCCCGTAAGAGTTAACTTGAGAACTAAGCGTCGTTGTACGTTACCTACTGCGCTGAGGTTTTAGTTGCGGGTTATAGTAAAAGTTTCGTTAAGAATTCTCTGTTACTATACATTATATACATATATAGGTCACAATAATTAATTAAACAAATTTGAAGTTATAGTGGTTTTTAAATAGGTGAAAAAATGGGGGCGCTAAAAAAATATTTATTCTCAAAGTGGGCAGTAGACAAATAAGTTTTCGAACCACTGTCGTATATTAAGCCATATCTTCCTATAGTGAACGTTTATTTCTTGAATGGTCTTATATAAAAATATAAAGAAATACAGTTTATTAAATAGATAGGTACCAAAACATTTCATTTGACCGTAAAGGTTTGTTATTTTTTTTTTCAAATAGTCTTAGAATATAAGCGACATTATTTAAAGATTTAGTTGCTGCCCACAATTATGTCAACATGAGCTTTTAAGTATTTGTTGGCATAAAAATCACTTAGTTTTAGAGTTACTTTAGTAATTATTTTCCGATGAGCCGATGACGATGACGTATATTTTTTTAATGTATTCAATTTTAGATATTCCTTATAAATATTTTACAAAAAAAAAAAAAAAAAAATTTCTATACTATATGGGCAGTTTTCCTCTATGGGGTAAATACATACAGACCTGAAACAACCAATCGCAAGCAATTCTCACAAGAAATTAAATATGTTATCTATATTAATATTATAAAGAGGAAACCTTTGTATTTTTGAATTTTTGTATTTTTGTATTGAATAGGCTCAAAAAGTACTGGACCGATTTAAAAATTTATTTTACCATCACTTAGAGGGATTCTTCCGAAGCCGTATAGGCTATATTTTATCCCGGAAAATAGTTAGGATCTTTCGTGGTAGTGAAAATTATGGAGTACCTAAGTCGACGAAATAACTGCCGTATGTATGCCGTAACGATTCTCGCGAACGCTGTCTAAATGGTTAGAGATGTATGGTTGACTTCTATAGAGAAGTTGTAGAACTCAATAATGCCTCAAAAAAAGTAAAGTCTAGAATAGTAAGTATAGAATAGAAGTAATTAAAATTATTAGCCTACTTTTTTTGATCATATTATCGTCAAATATTAATCCTTATCCAAGTAAACTATTTATTGAGCAAGATTGTTTCAATAACGGAAAGGGGGGTGCACATCTATGAAGCAGGTTTGCTGCTCGCGGCTCACTCGCCGGGTCGGCTCTTTACGCAGCGGACACGGCCAAATCGAGTAAATTTACCGAATTAATGCACTTGTTAAAATTGATTTCTTTAAGTACTCATTATCAAAAGTTCTTTTCAAAAATACTTATAAATAATTTCATTCAAAATTTCTTAAATATATTTTAAATTAAAAGTAGGTACGCCCATTATGCTACTAAGAAATTTAAGCCCTCCTAATATGTGCACTATAATACTACAATTTCGCTGTGCACTGTATGTGCCGGACCGTCTATTGCGCCTGCACCGGCGACGGTTGTTCGAGCCGCCGTCGGTGCACACGCAAGCGGCCCGCTGCGCTCCGACATACCAAGTATACCAGTATACCAGTATCCGGAAATAGATTTGTATAATATAAGTGTACAAACTTTCTTGAATGTATGTTTAGATTTCCTAAGTTCTTAGTTTAAATTCGTATCTGTTTGTATTTATTATTATTCTTTTTTTTTTAATACTTGTTATTATATATACCTTATTGTGCGCTTTGGCTACGCTGTTAGTACAATAAGAACCTGTTGAATAAATAAATAAATAAATAAATAAATGTGCAATGGGACAAGACTTTTGATAAAAGAATTGCGAGCCAATGTGATTGTAGCGACCATCATCACCCGCCCGGCGGCTGGACAGCTCGCTCACATTCCGCGATCCCGATGATACCGACGGATTTGACTATTTCCTTTAAAAGATTACAGTTTCCCGTCAAAGTATCGTTTGCCCTTACAATAAATAAATCTCAGAGTCAAACTTTTTCAATGATAGGCATCGATCTCAGAAAGAGTGCTTTCTCATGGTCAATTATATCGCACCTTTAGAATTATAGGGACCTAATTAAAAAAATCATGATTTTGACTTTATTTCAAATAACGACCT
>CM032413.1:226007-272773 GCA_019049475.1 Eueides isabella | reverse complement strand
CCCGAGATCGCTTCACGGCTTCCTCCAGCTCTTCCTCCAGCACCTCTGGTACGACGCTCTCGTCCTCCTCCTCTTGCGCTGCAGGGCGGGCCATTGATGGAGGTGTAAAATTGGCCCGCTGCGGGAACAGAGACGACAGCACCCCTCGGAGAGTATCCGGCGGGAGGGTCTGCGTCAAAGGCGGGGCCCAAGCTCGGAGCTTGCCGCGCACCATCCGGTACGGCGTTCCGAACGGGTCCCGGTCTATCCCCGCGAGAGCTTCGTCGTGCGCCTCGCCTTTCGCACGACCGATCTCCTCCTGCAGCGCTTTCTTCGCCTCGACGTAGGCGCAGTACAGCCGGTCCTCCTCCTCCTGCTGCCGGCGTGCCCGCCTGCGATAGTGCGTGTAAAGGCGTCTCGCCACAATGCAGATGTTGCGCAATTGAGCGATCTCACCCGACCACCAGTACACTTGCCGCCGTTGAGGGCGGCGCCCGGAGCGGGGCATTGACGCGTCGCAGATACGCGTCATTGCCCTCTGCGCCCAGTTTGCGGCGTCTTCTGCAGACGCCAAGCTCTGGGGCAGCCAGGCTTGCACTATCGCAGCTTCCTCCAGAAGTCCCTTGTCGAGGCACCTCAGTTGCCACCGCGGTCCGTCCTCTCGCGAGGTACGACCTACAGCTGACGGCACCGTCGGATGAGTGGAGATCTCAAATTGGATGTAGAGGTGGTCCGAGAGAGTCTCCACATCATCCAACACTCGCCAACCGTGAACACGGCGCGCTAGGGCCGGGCTCGCGAACGTTACGTCCACCACGGACCCGCCCAGCCTTCGCACGCAGGTGTTGGTCGTCCCCCGATTGAGGACAGACAAACCAGAGGCAACTACCCACTCCGAAAGCGTCGTACCACGCTCAGTCGTCGTTGCAGAGCTCCACACGCTCGACTTCGCGTTGAGGTCCCCCGCGACCAGCACCTCCGCCGGACGGTGTCGGTCTATCATTTCCCCCAAGCGGATTAGGAACTCTTCAAACTCCGCAAGAGTTCGATTGGGGGAAAAGTAGACACCGACGACAACTAGATCGCCGACAAGTGCCGCGACGCATCCCGCACCCCTCTCGACTCGTGAGAAAGGCGGGGAGCCCGCAGCTACCTGGGTGATAATAGCCACCACCCCGGTGTTATCTGCGACCCAGTTATCACGTGCGGGGACACTGTAGGGCTCCGCAACAACCGCCACCTGAATAGACCACTGCGCCAGGCTTTGGACCAATAAGTCCTGGGCCCTGGCGCAGTGGTTTATGTTCGCCTGCAACACATGGAGAGCCATTATTGGGCTTCCATGTGTTGCACCTCCTGTTCCCTGGCTGGGGCATTTGTTTCGGCCTCTGATGGCCCTTTTGCTTTCCTCCTGCCCTCCCTCCTTTTTCGCGAGGAGCTGGCTTTGGCACATGCAGTGCTTCCCACCTTATGGTCTGCGGGCTGTCCTGCCGCCTCGCAGACCGGGCAGTGAGGTGCCGCCGAGCACTGATATTGTTTGTGCCCGGCTTGGCCGCACCTGAAGCACTGCTGGCTCCGATCGAGTGCACTGCTACACTTCGCTGCCACGTGGCCAACATCGTGGCAGCGGAAACAACGCCGGACTCTCTCTTGCAGCAGTTGCACCCGCGCCGACACGAAGCCCACAAGGAGCCGCGAACCACTGACCTTTTTGGCCGCTGCAATAGGGCAGCGAACCCAGGCTGTGCCTAAGCCGTTGCGGTCTTGCCGGATCTCCCCTACTTTTATCGATCCGACATCACATCCGCCAACTCGGGTTATGGCTTGCGCCACCTCCTCTGAAGAGGCAGAGTCGTCCAGGCCACTGACCCGCAACTCTGCGCACTTCACCGGTCTTGCAACCAGCACGTCATTGGCGTCGAGCACCACTCGCAGCCGTTGGGCTAGAGCATCCGCCTTCTCGCCGCTATTGGTGCCAGGTAACTCCAGAACCCTGGCACCAGTAGATGCAACCCTAAGTCGCACGTCCTCAATACCCAGATCCTCCAATTTCACCGCCTGCTTGATCTGGGTAAGGACGTCGCGATAAGACATCTCTTTTTGGGCGGCGGCCGGTTGCAACGTGAGTGTCACCGCCGCCGATCGAGGCGGACGCAGCTTTGGGCGGCTAGCAGTTTTCGCCTTCTGCGTTATCTGCTTAGCCTGGACTGCTGTCGTCTTTGACTTCCCCTTTCGCACGACGACACTCCAGCCCTCGGTCAATTGAGCCGGAGCAGGAGGCAGAGGTCTTGGCTCCGCTGGCGCCGGTTTTGGGGCTTTTGTCGGCGCCTTATTTTTCTTTTTGGCCTGCTGCTGCTTGGGAGGCGGGTTTGCGGGTGCCCTCAGGGTCGCGACAGTAGGCTCCGCCACTACCCCTGAGACGGCCGCCTGACGCTTCTTATCCGCCGCCAATGGAGGACGTACTGGTTTCGCCGGAAGTAGCCTATCTTCCAGCGCCGCCAGCCGCGTGTTCAGCAATGTGCTCACCTGCCCCATCACTGAACGAGCCACGTCCTCTTTTCTCCCTTCGCCTCCGGCTTCCCGCCTCATGACTCTAGAGCGCTCTAGGTCAGCTCTCATGAGAGCCATTTCCTTGCGCAACTCAGAAAGCTCTTCAGTTAGGCGGGTGTTCGCCGCGCGTAACTGAGTCACCTCTTCGTTGGCAGTCTTATTGGCCAAGATTTCCACCGCCGTATTGATAGCGCCAGCGGCCTCCTTAAGGGCTTTTGTAAAAGTGCCCTTAAGGTTGCCGGACCTGCTGGCCACTTTATTTATTATTGCCAAGCTATCTGTAACTTGGTGCTGCAGGTCTTGCACCAACGGGCCATCTATTTTTGGCCTTACCAATCCTGGGGTGTCTGAGAGCCTGGAGTTTGCCCTCTGCACCGTTTCCACAATATTGGCGACTTCTTTCTCAGCATCAGGCCGCAGCTCTCGACGCCTAACCGCAGCAACTTTGACCTTCGGCCTTTCACTTGTCTCCTCAGTCCCAGAAGAGCCAGAGTTATTATTCTTACTCCTAGGTCTCTTGCGGTACTTCCTGCTTCCTATGATCGTGCTCGATTTCTGCGATCCCATGGATATGCAGCTTTCCGCTTCTGATTCTGAGGCCGCCCAGAAACGACCCCGAGATGATGTTGAGATCGAACGAGACCTCCCACTGATTACAGAAGCACATTCTGCCAGGTCCAGCCGCTCTATAACTACTTTAGCACTTTTTAATGCTATACCTCCTCTGCAAGGCACAGAAGCCTCAACAGCACCTATAACAGGCGCGTCAGTTTCAACTACGCCTTTATCGGGCACCACCACCCTTGCAACCTCCTCGGCCACAACTACTCCACCCAGCTCGGCCACTGCAACAACACCGCCCCTCTCGGGCCTCCCCTCGACGCCGCCTTCCGCAGCCACCACACTCTCTCCACCCTTCTCGGGCCCTTTCCCCGCAACACACCGGTAGTCTTCGCCCCCCGCAGATTCGTGGGGCTTGCGTGCCGTAGCACGGAGGGATTCTCCAGACAGGCTGGTACCCTCCTGCGGTATGAATAATTTTTGGCTTACCGACATGTTGTGTTTTTGCTGATCCACAGCTTTGGCTTTTCTGTCGGGGTGTGCTCCCCTAGGCCGTGTCCATAACGATGGACTAAAGGCACGCCCATGCCTCGCTGGTTTTGGTCCGCGCCGGGAATAACTCCCGGTCCACTCGCCCGCGAGAGCGAGTGGTTTCCCCTATCCGCCACCTGGGGACGCGCCCAGTAGGAGGACCAGCAACTCCCTTGGGAACCTTTTTGTTTTTTTTTTTTTTTTTTTTTTTTTTAACGTGAGGAAATCCGATTACGGATACCCGGCCGAGTGGGGACTCGAGCGCGGGTTATGTGGGACTCGCGGACTGGCAGATGTAGGCCGTCCGAATACCCACTAAAACCTCACGGTGCTCCTCCTCAACCGCCTTTTTGGCCGCACGACACGGGAACTAGAGTCTTCCGTGAAGCGCGGCGGCGGGAGCCTGTCGGCACGTCGCGGAGTCAAGGGTGGTGTGGTCACCCTCGACGGCCTTCTCGGAGTAGCGCGCGGGAGCAACCTGCGCGCGCCTACTCGGGCCAGGTTAGTAGGCGATCAGCTTCCCCAAGCTGACCGCCCTCCGGCTCATTAGGGCGGAAGGCGGCGGTCGTGTGCCGCCCTCCGGCGACCCGGTCTTTTGCGGCGGATAGCGAGTTCGGCTTATGCCTCCCTCGCACGTTCCGCCGCCTCCTTCTCGAGCACCACTGCCTCGCAGAAGGATGAGACCGCGTCCCACGACGTCTCGCTACCGGCCATGGCCTTTACCACGGCCGGCAGGGAGAGGTCGTCCCCAATGACGTCGCGCAGAGCGCGACGTTGAGACGCCCAAGCTGGGCACACCTCCAGCGTGTGCTGGGCCGTCTCGTCGAGGCAGTCGTCGCAGTGGTGGCAGCGGGCATCGGGCTCCCTCCCAGCGATCCGACACAGGTAACCCCCGAAGCAACCATGCCCCGTGAGCACCTGCGTGGTGCGGAAGGATAGGACGCCGTGACGCCTCGCTAACCACTGGCGGAAGACTGGACGAACAGCCTCGATCGTCCTCCGGCCGGCAGATGGTGTTGCCAGCAGGGACTCCCACACCTCCAATGCGGCATCCCGCGCCTCCTTTTGTGGTGCTGACCTATCCGCGGCCCCGGACACAAGGCCCCGACGCCGGCAATAGACCGACGCCAGAGCAGTCGCGTCCAGGTCCCACGGCATGACTCCGGCCAGCACGCACGCCACCTCACCGGAGATGGTCCGATACCCCCGTATCGCCCGGATGGCCATCACCCTCGGCGCCCGTCGCAGCAGAGTGATGTTGTGCCGGTCCAGGGCGTCCGCCCATACGGGGGCACCGTAGAGGGCCATCGACCTGACCACTCCGGTGTACAGCCGACGGCTCGAGGCGCTCGGCCCATCCACATTGGGCAAAAGGCGCGCCAAGGCCGCCGCCGTCTTCAACAGTTTCGGGGCCAAAGATGAAAAGTGGCCCCGGAAACTCCACCGACCGTCCAGAACAAGACCGAGGTACTTCATGCTCCTTTTGACGTCAATTTTGACGCCACCGACGACGATATGGGCATCTGGTGGTGGGCCCTTTCGAGGAGCATGAAAGTATAATGCCTCGGACTTGTTCAAGGCAACTTCCAAACCAAGCCGCCTAATGCGGCTGACAACATCGGCCACCCCGGCCGTCGCGAGGACCGCCGCCTCCCGGTAGGTCCTCTGCTGCGCCAAGACCAGCGTGTCATCGGCGTAACAGAGGACATTTACCCCCCTCAGAGTGCTGCCCCGCAACACCCAGTCGTACCCGATGTTCCAGAGGATGGGTCCCAACACCGATCCTTGTGGAACACCGGACGACACTCCGTACTCCTCCCAACCTCCACCCGGAGTGGGAAACATCACGGACCTCCCGGACAGGTAAGCCCCGATGACACGGCACAGGTATGGAGGCACACGGTGGTATAAAAGTGCCTCCTTAATGCAGGGCCAGGGGAGGGAGTTAAAGGCATTGGCGATGTCTAAAGACACCGCCAAAATCCCGTCACCCCGAGCAACCGCATCCTGCGCATGGGACTTTACCTCGAGTATGGCATCCACCGTCGAACGCCCACTGCGGAAGCCATACTGCAGGTCCGAGAGGTCAGGACCTGTCCCCTCCAAGTAGCGTTGTAGCCTCCTCGCTACAACTCGCTCAAAGAGCTTGGCGATCTCGCTCAAGAGCACGATAGGCCTATAGGCGGAGGCTGAATCCGCCGAACGCCCCTCCTTCTTAATGAGGACTAACCTGCCTGTCTTCCACCGCTGTGGAATTATGGCTTGAGCCAGACAGGCAGTGAATAGCCCTCGCACTCTAGGCCCCACGATGTTCAGGGCCAGAGTTAGCGCCCGGCCGGGGATGCCATCCAGGCCAGGGGCGGTGCTCTTGTGCCGAGATCGGCGAATAGCTTCTTCGAGCTCCTCCTCCTCCACTGGTGGTGCGACACCGTCTTCCTCCTCTCGCGCTGCAGGGCGGGCCATAGAAGGTGGTGAAAAGTTGGCCCGCTGCGGGAATAGCGACTACAGCACCCCTCGGAGAATATCCGGTCGGAGCGTCTGCGTCAGTGGTGGAGCCCAAGCCCGTAGCTTACCGATCACCATCCGGTAAGGTGTCCCGTACGGGTCTTGGTCTATCCCCGCAATCATTCGATCGTGCGACTCGCCCTTCGCACGACCGATTTCCTCCTGCAGCCGCGTCCTCGCCTCGACATAGACCTGGTACAGTCGGTCTTCCTCCTCCTGCACCTTCTGTACCCGTCTCCGATAGTGGCTGTACTGGCGTCTCGCACCAACGCAGGTGTTACGCAGTTGGGCGATCTCCCACGACCACCAGTACACTTGTCGCCGCTGAGGGCGACGCCCGGAACGGGGCATTGACGCGTCACAGATACGCGTCATCGCCCCCTGCGCCCAGGTGGCGGGGTCTTCTGCAGACGCCAAGCTCTGGGGCAGCCCGGATTCCACTATCGCTGCCTCCTCCAGCAGTTGCTTGGCGAGACGTCCCAATTGCCACCGCGGTCCGTACTCTCGCGAGGTTGGACTGGGGGCTGGCGGCGCCGCCGGATGTGTGGAGATCTCGTATTGGATGTAGAGGTGGTCCGAGAGAGTCTCCACATCATCCAGCACTCACCAACCCCGAACACCACGCGCTAGGGCCGGGCTCGCAAACGTTACGTCCACGACGGACCCGCCCAGCCTTCGCACACACGTGTTCGTTGTCCCCCGATTGAGAACAGACAAACCGGTGGCAATAACCCTCTCCGACAGTGTCACACCACGTACATCCGTCGTTGCGGAGCCCCATACGCTGGATTTGGCGTTGAGATCGCCCGCAACTAACACCTCCGCCGTGCGATGCAGTTCTACCATTTCCCCCAATCGAATTAAAAACTCTTCGAACTCTGCAAGAGTTCGATTAGGGGAAAAGTAAACACCAACGACAACTAGGTCGCCGACAAGTGCCGCGACGCATCCCGCACCCCTCTCGACTCGTGAGAAAGGCGGGGAGCCCGCAGCTACCTGGGTGATAATAGCCACCACCCCGGTGTTGTCCGCGACCCAGTTATCCCGCGCAGGCACGCTGTATGGCTCCGCAACAACCGCCACCTGTATCGACCACTGCGCCAGGCTTTGGACCAATAAGTCTTGGGCTCTGGCACAGTGGTTGATGTTCGCCTGCAGTATCTGCACATCCATTATTGGATGAGCATTGGCTGCACCTCCACGCCCTTACTAGTTTGGGCTTCAGGTGAGACGTGGCTTGCATTACCCACCCTTCCTCTTCTGCGCTTCGACTGTGCACATACTTTTGCACAGGCTGAGCTCCCCGCCAAGTGATTGGCAGGCCTCTGTGCTTCCTCGCACGCCGGGCAATGTGGCTGCTCTGAACATATGGCATGCTTGTGCCCAGGACGTCCACATCTGAAGCAGTGAGAGCTGCGATCCACACTACTACAATTCGCCGCCATGTGTCCTGTTTCGTGGCAGCGGAAGCAACGCAGGACCCTCTGCTGCAACAACGTTACCTTTGCTGACACGAAACCCACCAAAAGCCGCCCTCCGCTCACTTTTTTGGCAGCACCAACCGGGCAGCGAACCCAGGCTGTGCCAAGGCCTGCATGATCTCGCCGAACCTCCCCAACCTTGACTGCGGCAATATCACAGCTGCCACTTCTGCTGATAGCGGCTGCAACTTCTTCGGACGTCACTGAGTCATCTAGTCCACTCACCCGTAGCTCAGCACATTTAGTGGGCCTCGTGACTTGGACCTCACTCTGGTCTAACACGCCTCGCAGTTTTTGTGCAAGAGCATCTGCTTTCTCGCCTGAGTTTTCCCCCGGGCTTTCCAGTCGCCTCGCGCCAGTTGACGCAACTCTAAATCTCATATCCGAGATATCCAACTCCGCGAGGTCTACCTTATCCTTGAGTTGGGTGAACACTTGGCTGTATGTTACGTTGCTCTCTTTGGCGTTAGATTGGAGCTTTAACGCAACTACAGCCGACCGTGGCTGTTTTAGTTTTGGCGCTTTCGGCGCCTTCAACCCTTTTGGTCCTGCCTTCTTATTATTTTGCTGTTGGACAGCAGTAGCTGCAGCAGCCTTCTTTTTACTGCCTTTTCTGGCAACGACATTCCACCCTTCGGACATATCTAGTGGCGCAGGTGGTAGCGAACGTGGCGGTGGTATCTCCTTACCTTTGCCCTTGCCTTTGCCTTTGCCTTTGTTCGGAGGTATTTGGCCTCTTGTACGAGCAGGATTTGCGGGAGCCATCAGAGTGGTATTCGTCGCTTCTGCCCTCGCTACCGTAGGGACGGCCGATTTTGACGCCGCCAGCGGGGGACGCATGCTCTTTTCCGGAAGAAGTCGACTTTCTAGACCTTCTATCCGGGCGCTCACCATCGTTCCGACTTCAATCATTATCGAGCGCATCAGCTCATCAGAATGGGCTGGTTGGTTATTGCCAGGTTCCACCGTTTGACTCCTTTGTATTTGGAGGTCAGCCCGTAAAAGACTGACCTCGTTCCTCAACTCCGTCATTTCATAGCGCAGCTTATTGTTATGGGCTCGCAACTGGGCTACCTCCTCCGTTGCTGTACGCTGAGCTAGCTCGTCCACCGCCATGCCTATGGCTTTTGCCGCCTCTTTTAGAGCCCTGGTGAAGGTACCCTTTAGGTTACCAGATTTGCTGGCTACCTTTCTAATAACTTCTAGGCTATCGGTCACCCTATTATGGAGATCAGACGCGAGTCTGCATTCGTCCTGTTGCGGGTTTGACTCTAAGGACATAACCGATTGCCTAGAATTGGCTCTAGAGGATAGGACTGAGACGCGTTCTTCCAACTCACTCTCTATCCCAGCTCTGTCTTCCACCTTCTTAGCCGCCTTGCGGGCTTTTTCGGCCTCTATTGTGGGCCTTCCTCTCACTCGCTTCGTAGCTACAACTTTTAAGGCCGGTCTATCCGACTCTCCATCGCCAGAGGACTCTGCTTGGTCACTCGGCTTGCGAGGTCTTTTTCGCCTTTCCTTTAAATACTGTGACCGCATTTTCGGTTGCTGCGATCCCACCGACATGAAGCTTTCGGAATCTGACTCCTTCGACTCCGCTCCCCACAGCCGTCCATACGATGAACCCGATCCTCGCCTCGACCGGACGCCCTCCTTGGTTGACATCAATCCAACATCCACCTTGGTCAAAACCACTCGTGGCTCCTTCACTCCAATTAGGCCTCCACTGCCAGGCCTCTCTGCACTAATACTCGTCACAGACAACCTTCGATGTTCCATTGCCTGAGGTGCACCACGATCTCCTTCACACACCATACCTCCAACAACTTCGTCCTCTCCGGGCACAACTAACACTCCGCCTTTCGCAGGCCCATCCTCGACTCCGCCCTTCTCGGGCCCCTCACCCGCAACATATCGGTAAACGTGGCCCCCCGCAGATTCGTGGGGCTTGCGTGCCGTAGCACGGAGGGATTCTCCAGACTGGCTGGTACCCTCCTGCGGTATGAAATAATTCTGGCTTACCGACATGTTGTTTGGTTGCTGATCCACAGCTTCGGCTTTTCTGTCGGGGTGTGCTCCCCTAGGCCGTGTCCATAACGATGGACTAAAGGCACGCCCATGCCTTGCTGGTTTTGGTCCGCGCCGGGAAAAACTCCCGGTCCACCCGCCCGCGAGAACGAGTGGTTTCCCCTATCCGCCACCTGGGGACGCGCCCAGTAGGAGGACCAGCAACTCCCTTGGGAACTCCCTTGGGAACCTAACCTAACCTAACCTAACCTAACCTAACCTAACCTAACCTTTTTTTTTTTTTTTTTTTATGGGTGGAAATCCTCATGGACTACCTCCGTCTGGGGAAAGACGGAGGGGCGTGCCGGACTCTTACCGGCTAAAACCACCCCGGTGTCTCCTCGCACGTGAGCGTGGGGCCGCGGGAGTCCAAATTCATCCGCAGCCCCTCCCTAGTGCTGGCCAGATCTATCCGGGCCTCTTCTCCTGCGCGGGTTAGTGAGGCGCTAACCCGTGCATCGTCCCAGAGGCGCGCGCCTGCGACACGGGTCTATCGAATAGGGGGCGAGAACTTCCCCAAGTCCCTCGCCCCTGGACCCATTCATGGGGGCCGGAAAAGGGCGTTATCCACCCTTCTCCTGCGTCCTGTGCGCCTTCTGCGGCCGGAGAAGGGAGCAAAGATCTCCCTCTCCCTTTCCGCAGTTTCCTTCTGCGACATTACGTCCTCACAGAAGGACGCCACCGCATCCCAAGACTCTGCGCTACCAAGCATCCTCCGCACTACGGCAGGGAGCGAGAGATCACCCCCTACTTTATTTGTGAGGTCACGGCGCTGCTCCTCCCAAGCTACACACTCGGCGAGCGTGTGTTGCGCCGTGTCCTCCCCGCAATGGACGCAGTGGTGGCACCGAGCGTCCGGCTCTCTGTCTATGCGGCATAGGTACTTGCCGAAACAGCCGTGTCCCGACAGCACCTGCGTCATCCTAAACGACAGGGAGCCGTGCCTTCTTCTGAGCCAGTTCTCAAGTACTGGCTGGATCGCCTCGACAGTGTTGAGGCCGGCGGTTGGGCGCAGAAGCCTTTGCCGCCATTCCGCCACCAGAACCTGATGGAGCTTCTCTCGGTGCAGCGCGATCTGCCGCTGCACCGGGCTTGAGCCCCGTGCCCGCTCTTCCTCGCGCCATCGATATAATGACGCGAGTACTTTCGCCTCTAGGTCCCATGGCGGGGATCCGGCCAAGACACAAGCCGCCTCGCAAGAAATCGTGCGATACCCGCGAACGACTCTGACGGCCATCACCCTTTGTGGTTTACGCAGAATGGCGAGAGTGCCAGCCGTCATGTCCATCGCCCACACGGGAGCTCCATATAGGGCCATGGAACGCACGATCCCTATGTACAACCGCCTACAGTCGGCGCTCGGGCCCCCTAAGTTGGGAAGCAACTTTGAAAGCGCGCCCGTTGCGCCCATCAACTTGGGCACTAGCCGCCGGAAGTGCGGCCCGAATTCCCATCGACTGTCGAGTACCAAACCCAGATATTTCATGGTGGATTCGACAGCTATCCGGGCCCCGCTGACCACGATGTGTGATCCCGGCACCGGCGCACGTCGGGGACCATGAAATACCATGGCCTCTGACTTGTTTAGGGCCACCTCCAGACCCAGGCAACGGATGCGGTTCACCACCTGTGAAACCGCAGCCGTTGCTATCAACGTTGCTTCCCTATGCGAACTCCCCCGGACAGTTATGAGCGTGTCGTCCGCATAACACGTTAAGTCGGCGCCCAACGGGAGTTTACCTCTCAGCACCCAGTCGTAACCAATGTTCCACAGAAGTGGTCCCAAGACCGAACCCTGTGGAACACCGCACGACATGAGGTGCTGACCAGCACCGTTACATCCCTGATAGACAATATATCTACCCTCTAAGTACGTCTCTACTGTACGGCGGAGGTAGATGGGCACGCGATGGTATTTCAGAGCCTCCCGAATACAACTCCAGGGTAGGGTGTTGAATGCGTTGGAGATATCTAAAGACACCGCCAGCACCACCCCACCCCGGGACACCGTCTTCTCTGCCAGGGCCCTCACGCGCATGATGGCGTCTATGGTGGAGCGGCCCCGACAAAAACCAAATTGGTTGTCGTGCAGGTCTGGCCCCTCCGTGCATAAGTGGTCAACGAGGCGATCTGCGATAATGCGCTCAAAAAGTTTGCCCATCCATCGAGCAGCACTATGGGCCGATAAGCGGATGGCGAGTCCGCGGGACGCCCATCCTTTCTGAGCAGGACCAGCCTCCCCTCCTTCCACACACTGGGAAACTCACCCTGCTCGAGACATGCCGTAAAGAGCCCCCTCAGCTGGGGCTCTAACTCCTTCAGAGAAAGGACGAGAACTCGACCAGGAACTCCGTCGGGTCCGGGTGCTGTGTTCTTAGCCCGGAGTCGCGACACGACCGCCCTCAACTCTTTTTGCGTTACCTCGGGGACATCAGTGCTCTCCTCTTCAGGAGAGAGGTGGAGTGTGGCGGAAGGCGAAGCCATCGCCGGGGGAACGTGTCCCGCTCGCTCTGGGAAGAGGGCTGACACCACCGCCTCTAGCAACTGGGGTTGCATGCTTTGCGTTAGTGGAGGCGCCCAGGGACGCAACTTACCCCGTACCCAACGGTAGGGGCGCCCCCACGGATCCCGATCCAGGGACCCCAGCAGCTCTTCCCTGGCGCGAGACTTTGAGTCACCAATGGCCAGCCACAGAGTCTCTTTAGACCGGCGGTACACATCATACAAGGCGTCCTCCTCGGCGGGATCCCGTCGACGCCGTCTTCTGTATCTAGTGTACCGGCGACGAGCCGCAACGCACGCTACGCGCAATTGCGCGATCTCAGCGGTCCACCAGTACACCTGGCGCCTTGTGGACTGTTGGCGGACACGGGGCATGGACGCATCACAGATCTGCATCATTGCCCCTCGAAACCACAGCGCCACCGCCTCGACGTCGACGGGGCCGCCCGCCGACTCCCAGATCCAGGACTGGACTAAGGCAGCTTCCTCGAGTAGTTCCCTGTCGATGCGTTTAAGCGCCCAACGCGGTCCGTCGTTAATGGGAGTTATTGGATGGAACCTTTTTTTTTTTTTTTTTTTTTTTTTTTTTTTTTTTTTTTTTTTTTTTTTTTTTTTTTTTAACGTGAGGAAATCCGATTACGGATACCCGGCCGAGTGGGGACTCGAGCGCGGGTTATGTGGGACACGCGGACTGGCAGATATAGGCCGTCCGAATACCCACTAAAACCTCACGGTGCTCCTCCTCAACCGCCTTTTTGGCCGCACGACACGGGAACTAGAGTCTTCCGTGAAGCGCGGCGGCGGGAGCCTGTCGGCACGTCGCGGAGTCAAGGGTGGTGTGGTCACCCTCGACGGCCTTCTCAGAGTAGCGCGCGGGAGCAACCTGCGCGCGCCTACTCGGGCCAGGTTAGTAGGCGATCAGCTTCCCCAAGCTGACCGCCCTCTGGCTCATTAGGGCGGAAGGCGGCGGTCGTGTGCCGCCCTCCGGCGACCCGGTCTTTTGCGGCGGATAGCGAGTTCGGCTGATGCCTCCCTCGCACGTTCCGCCGCCTCCTTCTCGAGCACCACTGCCTCGCAGAAGGAAGAGACCGCGTCCCACGACGTCTCGCTACCGGCCATGGCCTTGACTACGGCCGGCAGGGAAAGGTCGACCCCAATGACGTCGCGCAGAGCGCGACGTTGAGACGCCCAAGCTGGGCACACCTCCAGCGTGTGCTGGGCCGTCTCGTCGAGGCAGTCGTCGCAGTGGTGGCAGCGGGCATCGGGCTCCCTCCCAGCGATCCGACACAGGTAACCCCCGAAGCAACCATGCCCCGTGAGCACCTGCGTGGTGCGGAAGGTTAGGACGCCGTGACGCCTCGCTAACCACTGGCGGAAGACTGGACGAACAGCCTCGATCGTCCTCCGGCCGGCGGTTGGGGTTGCCAGCCGGGACTCCCACACCTCCAATGCGGCATCCCGCGCCTCCTCTTGTGGTGCTGACGTTGCCGCGGCCCCGGACACGAGGCCCCGACGCCGGCAATAGACCGACGCCAGAGCAGTCGCGTCCAGGTCCCACGGCATGACTCCGGCCAGCACGCACGCCACCTCACCGGAGATGGTCCGATACCCCCGTATCGCCCGGATGGCCATCACCCTCTGCGCCCGTCGCAGCAGAGTGACGTTGTGCCGGTCCAGGGCGTCCGCCCATACGGGGGCACCGTAGAGGGCCATCGACCTGACCACTCCGGTGTACAGCTGACGGCTCGAGGCGCTCGGCCCATCCACATTGGGCAAAAGGCGCGCCAAGGCCGCCGCCGTCTTCAACAGTTTCGGGGCCAAAGATGAAAAGTGGCCCCGGAAACTCCACCGACCGTCCAGAACAAGTCCGAGGTACTTCATGCTCCTTTTGACGTCAATTGTGACGCCACCGACGACGATATGGGCATCTGGTGGTGGGCCCTTTCTAGGAGCATGGAAGTATAATGCCTCGGACTTGTTCAAGGCAACCCCCATACCTAGCCGCCTGATGAGGCCTACAACATCGGCCACCCCGGTCGTCGCGAGGACCGCCGCCTCCCGGTAGGTCCTCTGCTGCGCCAAGACCAGCGTGTCATCGGCGTAGCAGAGGACCTTTATCCCCCCCAAGGTGCTGCCCCGCAACACCCAGTCGTACCCGATGTTCCAAAGGATGGGTCCCAGTACCGATCCTTGTGGAACACCGGACGACACTCCGTACTCCTCCCATCCTCCACCAGGAGCGGGAAAGATCACAGACCTCCCGGACAGGTAAGCCCCGATGACGCGGCACAGGTATGGAGGCACACGGTGGTATAAAAGTGCCTCCTTAATGCAGGGCCAGGGGAGGGAGTTAAAGGCGTTGGCGATGTCTAAAGACACCGCCAAAATCCCGTCACAACGAGCAACCGCATCCTGCGCATGGGACTTCACCTCGAGTATGGGATCCACCGTCGAACGCCCACTGCGGAAGCCATACTGCAGGTCCGAGAGATCCGGACCTGTCCCCTCCAAATGGTGTTGTAGCCGTCTCGCTACAACTCGCTCGAAGAGCTTGGCGATCTCGCTCAAGAGCACGATAGGCCTATAGGCGGAG
Source organism: Eueides isabella (assembly GCA_019049475.1). Lineage (NCBI taxonomy): Eukaryota > Metazoa > Arthropoda > Insecta > Lepidoptera > Nymphalidae > Eueides > Eueides isabella. The sequence continues at coordinate 258,004 of CM032413.1, read as the reverse complement.
GCTGAATCCGCCGGACGACCCTCCTTCTTAATGAGGACTAACCTGCCTGTCTTCCACCGCTGTGGAATTATGGCTTGAGCCAGACAGGCAGTGAATAGCCCTCGCACTCTGGGCCCCATGGTGTTCAGGGCCAGAGTTAACGCCCGGCCGGGGATGCCATCCAGGCCAGGGGCGGTGCTCTTGTGCCGAGATCGGCGAACAGCTTCTTCGAGCTCCTCCTCTTCCACTGGTGGTGCGACACTGTCTTCCTCCTCTTGCGCTGCAGGACGGGCCATAGAAGGTGGTGAGAAATTGGCCCGCTGCGGGAATAGCGACGACAGCACCCCTCGGAGAATTTCCGGTCGGAGTGTCTGCGTCAATGGTGGTGCCCAAGCCCGTAACTTACCGATCACCATCCGGTAAGGCGTCCCGTACGGGTCTTGGTCTATCCCCGCAATCATTCGATCGTGCGACTCGCCCTTCGCACGACCGATTTCCTCCTGCCGCCGCGTCCTCGCCTCGACATAGCCCTGGTACAGTCGGTCTTCCTCCTCCTGCACCTTCTGTACCCGTCTCCGATAGTGGCTGTACTGGCGTCTCGCACCAACGCAGGTGTTACGCAGTTGTGCGATCTCCCACGACCACCAGTACACTTGTCGCCGCTGAGGGCGACGCCCGGAACGGGGCATTGACGCGTCACAGATACGCGTCAACGCCCCCTGCACCCAGGTGGCGGCGTCTTCTGCAGACGCCAAGCTCTGGGGCGGCCAGGATTCCACTATCGCTGCTTCCTCCAGCAGTTGTCTGTCGAGACGACCCAATTGCCACCGCTGTCCGTACTCTCGCGAGGTTGGACTGGGGGCTGGCGGCGCCGCCGGATGTGTGGAGATCTCGTATTGGATGTAGAGGTGGTCCGAGAGAGTCTCCACATCATCAAGCACTCGCCAACCCCGAATATTGGATGGAACCTTTTTTTTTTTTTTTTTTTTTTTTTTTTTTTTTTTTTTTTTTTTTTTTTTTTTTTTTTTTTTTTTTTTTATCGTGAGGAATCCCTTTTACGGGTACGCCACCCGAGTGGGGACTCGAGTGGGTTATGTGGGACTAATGGACCGGCAGATATAGGCCGTCCACACTACCCACTAAAACCTCACGGTGCTCCTCCTCGACCGTCACAGGCCGGGGCTATGGGTGCCATGGATTCGTCCATAGCCTCGGCGACGGGAGCCTGCTAGGCACGTCTCGGAGTCGGGGGTGGTGGGCCACCCTCGACGGCCTGCTCTGAGTAGCGCGCGGGAGCAACCTGCGCGCGCCTACTCGGGCCAGGTTGGTAGGCGATCAGCTTCCCCAAGCTGACCGCCCTCTGGCCGATTAGGGCGGAAGGCGGCGATCGTGTGCCGCCCTCCGGCGACCCGGTCTTTTGCGGCGGACGGCGAGTTCGGAAGAAGCCTCCCTCGCCCGCTCCGCCGCCTCCTTCTCGAGCACCACTGCCTCGCAGAAGGAAGAGACCGCGTCCCACGACGTCTCGCTGCCGGCCATGGCCTTGACTACGGCCGGCAGGGAAAGGTCGTCCCCTATGACGCCGCGCAATACGCGACGTTGAGACGCCCAGGCTGGGCACACCTCCAGCGTGTGCTGGGCCGTCTCTTCGAGGCAGTCGCAGTGGTGGCAGCGGGTGTCGGGCTCCCTCCCAGCGACCCGACACAGATATCTCCCAAAGCAACCGTGCCCTGAGAGTACCTGTGTGGTGCGGAAGGTTAGGACGCCATGACGCCTCGCTAACCACTGGCGGAAAACTGGACGAACCGCCTCGATCGTCCTCTGGCCGGCGGTTGGTGTTGCCAGCCGGGACTCCCACTCTTCCATTGCGGCATCCCGCGCCTCCTCCTGTGGTGCTGACCTTGCTGCGGCCCCGGACACGAGGCCACGACGCCGGCAATAGACCGACGCCAGAGCAATCGCGTCCAGGTCCCACGGCAGGACTCCTGCCAGCACACACGCCACCTCACCGGAGATGGTCCTGTACCCCCGTATCACCCTGATGGCCATCACCCTCTGCGCCCGCCGCAGCAGGGCGACGTTTTGCCGGTTCAGGGCGTCCGCCCATACGGGAGCACCGTACAGCGCCATCGATCGGACCACTCCGGTGTACAGCCGACGGCTCGAGGCGCGCGGCCCACTTACGTTGGGCAAAAGGCGCGCCAAGGCCCCCGCTGTCCTCAACAGCCTCGGGACCATTCGTATAAAATGGTCCCGAAAACTCCACCTGTTGTCCAAGACAAGTCCGAGGTATTTCATGCTCCTCTTCACTTCAATCGTCACACCACCGACGCCGATGTGGGCCTCTGGTGGAGCGGCCCTCCTCGGAGCATTGAAGTAGATTGCCTCAGACTTGTCTAGTGCAACCTCCAGACCCAGCCGCCGAATCCGCCCGACGACGTGAGCCACGCCAGCTGTCGCGAGCACTGCTGCCTCGCGATAGGTTCTCTGCTGCGCTAAGACCAGCGTGTCATCAGCGTAGCAGAGGACCTTTACCCCCGGCAGGGTGCTACCCCGAAGCACCCAGTCGTAACCGATGTTCCAAAGGATCGGACCCAGCACCGATCCCTGTGGAACACCGCACGACACCTCCCAAACTCCCCAGCCGGAGCTTCCAGGAAAGGTCACAGTCCTCTCGGAGAGGTAAGCCCCGATGATGCGGCGCAGGTATGGAGGCACCCGATGGTAAATGAGTGCCTCATTGATGCAGGGCCAGGGCATGGAGTTGAAAGCGTTGGCGATGTCTAAAGACACCGCCAAGACTCCTTCGCCCCGAGCCACTGCGTCCTGCGCATGGGACTTCACCTGCAGTATGGCATCCACCGTGGAGCGTCCACTTCGGAAGCCATACTGGCTGTCCGAGAGGTTTGGACCTGTCCTCTCGAGGTGCTGCTGTAGCCTCCTCGCTACCACCCTCTCGAAGAGCTTGGCGATCTCGCTCAACAGCACAATCGGCCTATAAGCCGAAGCTGACTCCGCCGGGCGCCCCTCCTTGTTGATGAGGACTAGTCTGCCTGTCTTCCACCACTGTGGAATTATGGCTTGAGCCAGACAGGCAGTAAATAGCCCTCGAATGCTTGGCCCCAAGATAGAATGGGCCAAAGCAACTACGCGCCCGGGAATGCCGTCGAGCCCTGGGGCGGTGGTTTTGCCCCGAGATCGCCTCACAGCTTCCTCCAGCTCCTCTTCCAGCACCTCTGGTACGACGCTCTCGTCCTCCTCCTCTTGCGCTGCAGGGCGGGCCATTGATGGAGGTGTAAAATTGGCCCGCTGATATTGGATGGAACCTAACCTAACCTAACCTAACCTAAACAGCCGCGTGCTTTCGAGCTGCCAACAACTCGGCCTCAACCACCCAACCAGCAGCCGCCGAGGACTCCGCCACTTCACGTCACCAGCGACTCAGTCTTCCACGAGGTGAGGATCAACAGGAACCACCCTTCACAAATTCCTACCCTCCCTTGCGACAGCTTGTCATAAACGCCCCGACAAGCTACTACCAAAGACTCTCGGTAGAAAAACCTCCCCCTTAACCCCAAAACTACTCCCCCCCTCCCCCAAACGGCAATTTATCAAAACATCCCCTAACCCCCGTGTGCGAGCTCATTTTAAAGAGCGTCACGTGGTCAATCACAAAGTCACCCCCAAAACCTACCCCTGGGATTTCATCCCCTCGGGTAAAAAATTTTTGACCCCGCCAAAGTCCTTCCCACGAAATCAATTAATTGACTAACAAAATAAAAAAATAAAAAATAAAATAAAAAATAACAAAATGTCTTCAAGAAGTGACATAGCCAAAGCAACCAAAAAACAAATAGACCAGACCGCACACAGAGCGTCCTCACAGAGACAAAAGGTACTTACCAAGGCTGCAACATCTGTGCCAAAATCCACCGCCCCACCGCACGCCACCGAAGAAACTCCGCATAAAGCGCCTAACGTCGCGGAGATCGTCATCACCCACCCCGACACAGACCCATGTGCATCTGACTCGGACGTAGAGACGGCGTCCGTATGTTCAACAACAACAAACGCTTCTAGTATGGGGAGGAGGGTCAGCCTCCTATTCACAACCCCCCGCAGAGGGACGGGAATGGAAATGGATATGGTAACAGGAGTAGCCAACACCTTCTTACGTAAAGGAAAAGAGGCGCTGGAGGCGGCCACAAATATGAAAAGAGAGGCAAAAATAACAGCCCATGACAGTTTGCAGGGACTATACGAGACAGTCCTCTCACTCTCGGACTCGAGGAACAGGCACAAGTGCAATCTAGAAAAGGAGCGCTCACGACACGCACAGGAACTCGTGCATATTGAGAGAGCTCATACGAAAGAACTCCAGTCGCTACAAGAAAAATTGATAGCGGAGATGCACATTACGAAAACTCAAGTGTCTGAAACTCTAAAGGAGGCCCAGTCAATCAGAAATTGGCTGGGCTATGAAACAATGGAGCCCTTCAGAGAAATTGCCGAGATTCGAGAGACGCAAAGCACCATCAGCAAGGGCATAAGGGACCTGATCGAATCCAAGTGCATGGAGGAAGCGGCGAACGAGTCCTCCAATTGGAAATCGCTCGAAAAAGCGATGGCCAAGATGGAATCCAAAACACACTAACAACACCACCACCACCACCACCACCACCGATAGACTTGACTCCGGAGCTGAAGAATCTGACAGAAAAACTAGAAATTGTGTCCTCCGAAGTACGGGCAATGAGAGACACCAGGATGAAAGACACCTCGCCTCCCAGGCCGTCACTGAATACAGAGCTGGCAGTCCAGGAGGTGAAACAGACCCTGGCCACCATCAAAAAAGGGGTAACAGAGCTCGCAATGAACGAGAAGCCCCAAGTGGGACCACACACATTCGCACAGGTCGCCGCCAAATCAAGAGAACCACACCCAAACCACACCCTGATCATCTCATCTAGGCTTCCGGAGGAGACTAGTGAGAATGTTATCACTAAGATCAGAGACGCCCTAGATCTAAAGAAAACTGGGGCAAAGGTGGACCGGGTGCGGAAAGCCAGAGACCAGAAGGTGGTCTTAAGATGCCCAACCAAGGAGGACATGAACCTGGTAAAGAGTCAGGTCACGCAACACAAAGACCTGTCAGTCAAAGAAACAGCAAACCAGGACCCTCTAGTATGCGTGCGGGGAGTACTCAACTGCTTCACCAACGAAGAAATAATAGATCACACAAAGTCGCAAAACAAACATCTCCTGCACGATGTAAGTGAAGCAGAACTGAGAATGAGGGTTCGATACCGGAAGAGAGCCCGCAACCCGCACGAGTGTCACCCAGTCTTAGAATTGTCCCCCACAGTATGGAAGCGGTTCACGGAAGCAGGTAAAGTGTACATAGGTTATGGCCGATGCGTAGTGGAGGACCAGTCCCCACTAGTACAATGTGCCAAGTGCCTAGGCTTTGGGCACACCAAAACCCACTGCAGAGCCGAAAAAAATACCTGCAGCTACTGCGGAGGCGAGCATACTGGAAAAGACTGCGTCTTAAGACAAAAGCTCGAACCCCCATGCTGCGTGAACTGCAGCCGTACAAAAAGGGACGACTCCGACAAAACACACACAGCGTATAGCGCAGAATGCCCGGAGAGACAAAGGTGGGACTCGATAGCAAGAACGAGGGTCCAATACTGCTAAAGGCACCCAAAAACATAACACACATGTCACCCTCAGAGATATAAACGGAACGACCAGCGCGATCAAGATCATTCAGATAAACCTGCAGCGCTCAAAACTAGCAACAGCGGAACTAATGAAGACGGCAAAAGAGAGAGGGATTTCGGTAGCACTAGTCCAAGAGCCGTACGTAGGCAGGACAGGTATGCTGAAACAACACCCAGGCACAACCACCATCCAGTGCACTCTTAACCGTCAGAAATCGGTTAAGGCGGCCATCATAATCTTTGGCAGCAACCTGTGGATAATTCACGACCCGCAGATCGTTACTGAAAATGTGGCCGCCGTCTACCTCCAAGCCGGAAACCTGTTGCTGGGAATCCTGTCCGTTTATTTCGAGTGTGACGCAGATATACAACCCTACTTACAACAAATAAACATAAAATCCCAACTAACAACATCATCGTGGCAGGAGACGTGAACGCCTGGAGTCACTGGTGGGGGTAGCGTCTCCGAAAACCATCGCGGAGAAGAATACCACGCTTTCGCCACAGAAATGGACCTGCATGTACAAAACACAGGTCACACACCAACTTTCGAGACATACAGAGGAGGAAAACTATTCAGTAGTTGTGTGGACGTGACTCTAACGAGTCAATCCTTACTCGGCAAAACGGAGAACTGGAAAGTGGAAAGAAGTCTGATAACATCAGACCATAACGCCATAAACTTCGCACTGCGCCTAGAGAGAGCACTGGCACCCCTAAAGCCAATTTCTACGCGCATATACAATACAAAGAAGGCAAAGTGGTCAGACTTCACCACCAACTTCAAGGCCGCACTTGCTGAGCACAACATCTCCAAAGACCGAATCTCAACTGTCTCGAAGCCGGAGGAACTTGATGAGTTATTGAACATCTACACATCCATCATCCACGGAGCGTGTAAAAGCGCGATACCAGACGAAAGCGTGGAAAGGCGATCCAAGGCCGCCCTGGTGGTCAACCACACTAAACCACCTGCAAAGGGACGTGCTACGGAAGAAACGCCGAATAAGAAACGCGGCACCCAGTAGAAGGCAGTTCACGATAGATCAATACGTACTGGCTAAGCAACTATATGAACAAAGAGCGACTGAGGCAGCCACGCAAAGCTGGAAGGAATTCTGTACGTCTCAAGACCGCGAGAGTGTCTGGGACGGCGTCAACAGAGTCATCAGGAACACTTGCAAAAGGCAAGAGGATGTGCTTCTAAGGGATGCGGCGGGCGGAACACTATCGCCAGCACAGTCTGCCGACCCTTTTGCAAAAAAAATCTACCCCCATGATTGTGCGGACACTGACACCGAAATGCAAAAGCGAGTCCGACACCTAACAGACGGCAGAACTCAGGCGGAGATAGGAGAACTATCGGAAGACGACCCTCCTTTTACAGACCCGGAATTGGAAATGGTTCTCTCAAGCCAAAACCCAAAGAAGGCGCCGGGTCCCGACGGTCTGACATCCGACATATGCAGCGCGGCAATAAACTGCAACAGGGAGATATTCATGGCGCTGGCGAACAAGTGCCTGGCGCTATCGTACTTCCCCAAGCAGTGGAAAATCGCCCACGTCTGCATCCTCCGCAAACCAGGCAAGGAAGACTACACCAACCCAAAGTCTTACCGCCCAATAGGACTTCTATCGATCTTGGGAAAGACGCTAGAAAAGCTCCTAATGGGAAGATTGCAATGGCACCTCCTACCTACTCTCCATACCAGCCAGTACGGCTTTATGCCACAGAAAGGGACAGAAGATGCTCTCTATGACCTAATTAATCACATCAGGAACGAGATCAAAAAGAAAAAGCTAGTACTGATGATCTCACTGGACATAGAGGGTGCCTTCGACAATGCATGGTGGCCGGCAATTAAGAAACAACTGGTGCAAAAGAACTGTCCAAGAAACTTGTACAAACTGGCTGTCTCATACTTGCAGGACCGAAGAGTGACAGTTAACTACGCAAGGGCTACAAGTGAGAGGGAAACCACCAAGGGTTGTGTTCAAGGATCCATTGGAGGTCCGACTTTCTGGAACCTCATCCTAGACTCCCTCTTGTGCAAGATGGAAACAATGGAAATTTACTGCCAGGCCTACGCGGACGATGTGGTTCTCGTTTTCTCAAGTCACCAAACCAGCGAGCTACAAAGGTCGGCTGAAAATACCTTACACGCCGTTCAGAAGTGGGGTGCGGAAAACAAACTAGGGTTCGCAGCGCATAAAACCAATGCAATGCTACTGACCAGGAAGCTTAAGTTTGAAACCCCTGTAATACTCATGTCCGGCACCCAGTTGAACCTTGTATCACAGATCAAACTGCTGGGTCTCATAATGGACGCCAAAATGACCTTCAACGAGCACGTGTATGCAGTCTGCCGAAAAGCAGCGGACATATACAAGCAGCTAGCATGCGCCGCGAGGGTCACTTGGGGTCTTAATGGTGACATAATAAGAACCATATACGTGGCGATGATAGAGCCCATCGTCTTTTACGCTGCAAGTGCATGGTCCTCAGCAGCCGAGAAGTTGATGATAAGAAATCAACTAGACTCGCTGCAAAGAGGCTTCGCCCAAAAAATCTGCAAAGCTTACAGAACGGTGTCTCTGACGTCGGCGCTGGTCCTCTCAGGCCTACTGCCACTCGACCTTCGAATCCAAGAGACAGCAAACATGTACAAGTTCAAGAAAGGCCACAGCGTGGATCTCTTACCACCGGGACGCGAAATAGAGCGCAGAGTGGGGCCACTACAGAATCCCCACCCATCACAACTCAAGACAACAGAGTATGTGCGCTTGGAGAACCTTGACCCACAATCCCTCAACGAACACCGAATAGACGGCCCCCTAATATTCACGGATGGTAGCAAAATTGAAGGAAAGGTAGGTGCTGCTGTATCGTGGTGGGACCAGGGCAGGGAAAAAAGGTACTCCACATTTCGCCTAGAGCCGCACAACACCGTCTTCCAAGCGGAAATGTATGCATTACATAGGGCCATAAAGATGGCGACGAAATCGAAGCAGAGCTCCTCAAACATCCTTAGCGACTCAAGATCTTCGCTAGACCTTCTCAGAGCCCCTTCGGTAACTCACCCTCTGGCCCTCGAAATGAAACAATGCATACAACAAATCCGAGACGAAGGCAGGGACGTGCGGTTCTTCTGGCTAAGAGCCCACGTTGGAACACCAGGCAACGAAAGAGCGGACGAATTGGCGAAAAAAGCAGCAACGACAAAAAAGACGGCACCAGACTATGATAAAATACCAATTTCATACGTCAGGAGACGCCTGCGCGAGGACTCAGTCAACAAGTGGCAGGCCAGATACGACAACTCCCAGACCGGATCAGTGACAAAAATCTTCCTACCAAACGTAAAAGAGGCGAACAAACTGGTAAGGAAGAACTTACTCACGCCCACTGACACCCAAGTACTGACCGGTCACGGAGGATTCGCGGCCTACCTACACAGATTCCATCTGAAAGACAGTCCCTCGTGCATCTGCGACCCACAATGTGAGGAAACAGCACTCCATGTGATCCTGGAATGCCCGAGATTCGGCCTCGAACGAATGACGCTGGAAAGTCACCTAAGACTTCAGTTGAACCAGCAGACCCTCCACACCATCTTGGAGAACGAGGCCGCCAGATCTCCTTTCCTCGCTTTCGCAAGGAACGTTGCTGCAAAAGTCGCCAAAAGAAACAGCTCGCCCGCCTCACACCAAGCACCACAAGGACAAGCACCAGCACCATTACAACCACCACTGCCACCACCACCGCCACCACCACCGCCACCACCACCACCACAACCACCACTTTTACAAACTCATCGCACACCAACACCATCAACATCAGCTCCGCAAATATCAACACCACCCACTAAAAACACACAGAAAACTCTATTGGACTCCTTAGGGCGGAAAGTTAGATTCGTATCCAAGAATCTACCAGCATTGCTCAGAAGAAGGCCCCAACCAATCCCACCAACACCACCCACCCCATGCAACTTCCTACAAATTATAGAGGACAGAGCCGCCAGCGGGATGGCAGAACTAAAAACGAGGAATATAGCCCTCTTCATGAGGAATATAGAGGAACGGCTCGGCATATGCTTTTGCAGAAGCGAGGAACCGGAACATCTCGAAATATCGCCAGGCCTTGCACTCCTACTGAAAGGAAACACAAACGCAACGAGAATCAAGCGCAACAAATTCAGCGCTTTAACCGTGTGTATAGGAGACGACCCACACTACCGTCTACTGCAACTGCGCGGCAAAGCAGTAGCAGTATTCGACTGGGAGGGAAAGTCGCCATTCGCACAGGCGAACTCGTTGCTCCTAAGAGTGGGAGAAAAGGCAAGTGGAGGGACCCCCAAGATTATTAGCGTAGACGTGACGAGATTAGGCCCAGACAAAGGCGGAGTAGCTGACTACCTCGGCTGCCTCAAGGCCTCTCTTCGACACAGTATAATTGTCTACGAGGACAGAGGGGAGGACCTAAGCTTTCTAAAAGCCAGGAACCAACTAATCTCCCCTGTCGAAGGGACCACCACAACCAAACTCCGGCTTAGCGGTTCCGAGGCCCTGCAACAAAAACTGGAAGACCGCCTCAGCCCCTGCGGAAAACACAAAAAAAAACAAAAATACTCAAGCGAAGACATTAGCAACGACCATTCTAAAAGCGCTCACTCCAAAAATCAACATCCCTCATCCTCAAACAAGTTCATTCTCACCGGGTCAAACAGACAGGCAGGAGAGAGCAGTCAAAACCTTTTTCGGGGCCGGGAAACCGCAAGCCCAGAAAGGTGACCGCGGGGGCCTAACAAGACCCGGAGGAGCAAGAATATTACCACCAGAACTTAGACCAGCCAACAACCCACAAGAACATGCCGTCAACGCATTCATCGAGTTCCTGGCCATCACAAAGGCTACCCGAGAGGTAAACCTGGCCACATGCAAAAAGCTAATGAAGCCCTACCAGAGGGTAAACAAAAAGCTACTGGAGGTGGAACTTGATGAAAGTGATGCAGCTATCTACGACAACGACCGATCCCAAATCATCCAAGGGAGAATGTCCGGAGAGTACATGGCAGCATATAACAATACCAAAGGATTTGTTGGCCTGGTGGAAACTGAGGAACGAGGAGATCAGCCACCAAAATTTAAAACACCGGAGAGCGACCCAATAGTGGTGGTGGCTAAGTGCACGAGAGTGATGCTGGACGACCGGATACTAGAGATGGCAAAGTGAGTCTGGGTACCGGCGAGGCTTTCGGCAATTGGGCATTACCAAAATTGTAGTGGATAAACGGAGTCCCAGGGTGCGGGAAGACAACCCCCATAGTCAGGCACTTCAATGATAAAGAAGAAGTGGTCGCTACCACCACAGTCGAGGCCGCCAAAGATCTGAGAGAGAAGCTTACGCATCGCTTCGGTGAAGCCGCGGGTAGGCGGGTGCGTACAATGGCGCCGATCTTAGTAAATGGCTTCCGCGAGGGCACAGAAATAAACCGATTAACGGTGGACGAAGCCCTCATGAACCATTTCGGAGCCATCATAATGGCGGCCAGACTATCAAGAGCGGAAGTGGTCACTCTCACTGGCGACGAAAATCAGCTGCCTTACATCGACAGAAATAACCTGTTCGAGCTAAGGTACTGTCGTCCAGGCCTGACAACGAACATCACAAGGGAATTGTCGTGCACGCACCGGAACCCAATGGATGTCGCTTTTACCATCGCAGTAGTATATAAAAACATCTACTCCTCAAACCCCATCGTCCACTCCCTAAAATTAAGAAGGTACACAGACGCGCAAATACCAAAGGACAGTGAAGGAACCCTATACTTGGTCCATACGCAGGAGGAGAAGAGGCAACTAATGGACCAAGGTTATGGCTCCGGAGCCCTTTCGCGCGTCATGACCATTCACGAGGCACAAGGGCAAACGTACAAGCACGTCATCATCGTCAGAGTCAGAAGCGCGAGGATTCGAATACATGAAAGTATTCCTCACGCGGTCGTCGCAGTAACCAGACACACCAACACCTGCGTCTATTACTACGACGACGGTGGTGACGCAATCGGCAATTTTATCAGCCGAGCGATGGGGGTATCAGCGAGGACGATTCTGGAGCACAGCCTCAAAAACGCATTCGCGGAGCGGGACGAGGCAGTAACGAATACAATAATAGAAAAACTTAAATAAACCTGTTGTCTTTGGCTGTCACAATAATGATAATAAAAAGATAAATAAACGTTAAATTAAATAAGTTAGGTAATATATAATTTGCGAAAAAATGAGAAAAAAAAAAAAATAAAAAAGAGAAAAGTAAACAATTAAACCATTCAATATTAATATATAACATGTCAATCAATCTACAAACTATGTTAATCTAAGAATATGTAATTACAATATAAGCTAGAATGTAATATGTACTAACACAACACATCCTACTAACGCACAATAAAAAAAAAAAAAAAAAAAAAATCAGTTGGTTCTCACCTTAGTATGTAAGCTAGATAAGTCTCGACGAAGTTAAGTAGCCTATGTAATAAACATAAATAAAGTAACTAAAAAAAGGCACGGGCAATACGAGCCCGTGGATGTTATTTTATTCGAAAAAAAAAAAAAAAAAAAAAAAAAAAAAAAAACCTAACCTAACCTAACCTAACCCAGTACACGCTCAAATACCATTGAAACAACATCGGCTCCGTATTAAAAATTCCAAATAATACGTTATTTCGAGCCTAGCACCCAAATTTTCGGTCAGTGCGGTAGCTAACCACCAGCGACCCAGTCTCCCACGAGGTGAGGATCGACAGCAACTACCCTATACACATCCCTACACCCCCCTGCGACAGCTTGTCATAACCGCCCTGACAAGCTACTACCAAAAACACCTGGTAGAACTAAGGCTAAACGTAGACTGAATAAAAAAAAAAAAAAGAAAAAAAATAAATAAATAAATAAATTAGAATAATAATAAAATTAAGAATAATAATAAAAACTAACTTAGAACATACACAACAATACTAACCTTATCATAAGTCTAGAAGTTTAAGCAAATTCAGCGACACCAACAAAATGGCTTCCAAAAGCGACATTACCAAAATGACAAAAAAAACGACTGACCAAACGGCACCCAGAGCATCTTCCCTCAGACAAAAGGTATTGACAAAGGCCGCAACATCTGTGCCGAAAACTACCCCACCACCGCATACCACCGAAACTCCGCAGAAACCACCCAACGTCGCGGAGATAGCAATAACCCACCCCGACACTGACCTATACGTATCTGACTCGGACGCGGAGACGTCGTCTGTATGTTCAGTAACATCCAACGCCTCAAGCACGGGTAGGAGGGTCAGCCTCCTTTACACAACCCCCTGCAGAGGGACAGGGGTAGAAATGGACATGGTAACGGGGGTAGCTAATACTCTACTTAGAAAAGGCAAAGAGGCTCTCGAATCAGCGACAAACATGAAGCGAGAGGCAAAAATAACAGCACACGACAGCTTACAGGGTCTCTACGAAACGGTCCTCTCCCTCTCGGACTCCAGAAACAGACACAAGTGCAATCTGGAAAAAGAGCGCTCACGACATGCACAAGAACTTGTGCACATCGAGAGAGCGCATACAAAACACCTCCAGTCTCTCCAGGAAAAGGTGATCGCAAAACACCAAATCACAAGTGTCTGACACTCTGAAGGAGGCCCAGTCAATCAGGAACTGGCTGGGCTATGAAACAACGGAGCCCTTCAGACAAATCAAGGAGATCCGAGAGATGCAGAATACCATCAGTAAGGGCATAAAGGGGATAATTGAGTCCAAATGCGCGGAGGGAACGGAGACGGAGTCCTCCAAATGGAAATCGCTGGAAACAGTGATGACCAAAATGGAGTCCCAGATGGACAGCCTGGGTACCAGATTAGACTCACTGCGTAGGGACATAGACAAAACACAGTCCCTGGTCTCCGAAACCGCAAGAAAGCAGTCTCAAACACCAATGCCCCCCCCCAAAGAGGACCCTCGAATCGCGGAGAACCTGCGAACGCTGAGTGAAGCCATAGCGGAGCTGACACGAAAACACACAGAACACACAACACAAACACTACCACCACCACCACCACCACAAATTGACCTGACCCCAGAGTTAAAAATCTATCGGAAAAACTGGAGATAGTGTCCTCCGAAGTAAGGGCGATGAGAGATACCAACGCAAAAAACACCTCGCCCCCCAGGCCGTCACTCGACACAGAGCTGGCAGTCCAGGAGGTGAAACAGACCCTGGCCACTATAAAGAAGGGCGTTACAGAGAGAGAGACGATGAGCGAAAAACCCCCGGCAGGACCACACACGTTCGCACAGGTCGCCGCCAAACCAAAACAGCCGCACCCGAACCACACCCTGATCATCTCGTCGAAGCTCCCTGAGGAGACTAGCGAGAACGTCATCACCAAGATCAGGGACGCCCTAGACTTAAAGAAGACCGGAGCGAAGGTTGATCGGGTGCGAAAAGCCAGGGACCAGAAGGTGGTCTTGAGATGCCCCACTAAAGAGGATATGAACCTAGTGAAAAGTCAGGTCAAAAAACATAAGGATTTAGAAGTAAAAGAAACAACAAATCAGGACCCTCTCGTTTGTGTAAGGGGAGGACTCAACTGCTTCACAAATGACGAAATTGTGGACTTCACAAAGTCCCAGAACAAACATCTTCTGCAGGAACTAAGTGAAGCAGACCTGAGAATGAGGGTTCGCTACAGGAAGCGAGCCCGTAACCCACATGAGTGCCACCCGGTCTTAGAGTTGTCCCCCACTGTATGGAAGCGGTTAACAGAAGCGGGGAAAATTTACATAGGTTTTGGCCGTTGCGCGGTGGAAGACCAGTCTCCACTAGTACAATGTGTCAAATGCCTAGGCTTCGGGCACACCAAAACCCTCTGCAGAGCTGAAAAAGATACCTGCAGTTTCTGCGGAGGTGAACACACAGGAAAGGACTGTGCCCAGAGACAAAAGTCAGAACCCCCGCGCTGTGCGAACTGCTGCAGAACCAAAAAGGACAACACAGCACACACCGCGTATAGCGCAGAGTGCCCAGAAAGACAAAGGTGGGACTCGATAGCACGAACGAGGGTCCAATACTGCTAAAGGCACCCACAACCCTCACACACACGTCGAACTCAAAGGCAAAGAAGGAACGACGAGCGTGATCAAACTCATCCAAATCAATCTTCAACGCTCAAAACTAGCAACAGTGGAACTGATGAAGACGGCTAAAGAGAGAGGAATTTCAGTAGCACTCGTCCAAGAGCCGTACGTAGGCAGGACAGGCACATTGAAACAACACCCAGGCACAACCACCATCCAGTGCACTCTTAACCGAAACAAACCAGTAAAGGCGGCTATTATAATCTTCGGGAGTAACCTGCGGATTATTCACGACCCGCAGATTGTAACCGAAAATGTGGCCGCTATCCACCTTCAAGCTGTTGCTAGGAATTCTGTCCGTCTACCTAGAGTGCGACGAAGACATGCACCCATATTTAAAACAAATAAAGGTCGCCACCGACAAAATCCCGACTAACAACATCATCGTGGCAGGGGACGTGAACGCCTGGAGCCACTGGTGGGGCAGCGTTTCCGAAAATCACCGCGGAGAAGAGTACCACGCTTTCGCAACAGAAATGGGCCTCCACATAATAAACACAGGTCACACGCCAACTTTTGAGACATACAGAGGAGGAAAACTGTTTAAGAGTTGCGTGGACGTGACTCTAACGAGTCAATCTCTACTTGGCAGAACGGAGAACTGGAAAGTGGAAAGAAGTCTGATAACATCAGACCACAACGCCATAACCTTCGCACTGCGCCTAGAGAGACCACTGGAATCATTAAAGCCAATCTCTACGCGCATATACAACACGAAGAAGGCAAAATGGTCGGACTTCACCACCAACTTCAGGGCCGCACTTGCCAAACACAACATCTCCAGAGACCGAATCTCGAATGTCTCGAAGCCGGAGGAACTTGATGAGGTGTTGAACATCTACACATCCATCATCCACGGAGCGTGTAAAAGCGCGATACCAAAGACGAAAGCGTGGAAAGGCGACCCAAGGCCGCCCTGGTGGTCAACCACGTTAAACCACGTGCAAAGGGACGTGCTACGGAAGAAATGCCGGATAAGAAACGCTGCACCCTGTAGAAGGCAATTCACGATCGACCAATACGTACTGGCTAAAACCTTATACCAACAAAGAGCGACCGAGGCAGCCACGCAGAGCTGGAAGGAGTTCTGCACGTCGCAGGACCGCGAAAGCGTCTGGGACAGTGTCAATAGAGTTGTCAGGAACACGTCGAAAAGACAAGAGGACATGCTTTTAAGAGGGACGGCGGGCGAAACATTATCGCCTAAACAGTCGGCCGATCTCTTAGCAAAAACCTTTTACCCGGACGACTGTGTTGACACAGATACCGAACTTCAAAAGCGTGTCCGACAACTAACCGATGGCAGAACCCCAGCGGAGACAGAAGAACTGTCGGAAGACGACCCTCCCTTTACAGACCCGGAATTGGAAATGGTACTTTCCAGCCAAAATCCGAAGAAGGCACCGGGTCCTGACGGTCTGACATCCGACATATGCAACGCGGCAATAAATTGCGACAGGGAGGTATTCATGGCACTGGCGAACAAATGCCTGACGCTGTCGTACTTCCCCAAGCAATGGAAAATTGCCCACGTTTGCATCCTCCGCAAACCAGGTAAGGAAGACTACACTAACCCAAAGTCTTACCGCCCCATAGGACTTCTATCGATCTTGGGAAAGACGTTAGAAAAACTCCTGATGGGTAGACTGCAATGGCACCTCCTACCAACTCTCCACACCAGCCAGTACGGTTTTATGCCACAGAAAGGGACCGAGGACGCTCTCTATGACCTTTTAAATCACATCAAAAACGAGATCAAACAAAAAAAGATTGTACTGATGATCTCACTAGACATAGAGGGCGCCTTCGACAACGCATGGTGGCCGGCAATCAAACACCAACTAGCGCGAAAACACTGTCCAAAGAACTTGTACAAACTAGTGATATCATATCTGCAAGACCGAAGAGTTACAGTCAACTACGCAAGGGCTACAAGTGAGAAGGAAACCACGAAGGGCTGCGTACAAGGATCTATCGGAGGGCCGACCTTCTGGAACCTAATCCTTGATTCACTCTTGCGCAAGATGGAAACCCTGGGAGTATACTGTCAGGCCTACGCGGACGACGTGGTTTTTATATTTTCAAGTCATCACACCAGCGAGTTGGAAAGGTCAGCTGAAAACACCTTGGACGCCGTTCAGAAGTGGGGTTCGGAAAACAAACTACGCTTCGCAGCGCATAAAACCAATGCAATGCTACTGACCAAGAAGCTTAAGTTTGAAACCCCGATAATACATATGTCCGGCACTCAGCTGAACCTTGTATCACAGATCAAATTGCTGGGACTCATAGTGGACTCCAAACTGACCTTCAACGAGCACGTGTCTGCAGTCTGCAGAAAAGCAGCGGACATATACAAGCAGTTAGCATGCGCCGCGAAAGTCACCTGGGGTCTTAACGGTGAGATTATCAGAACCATATACGTGGCGATGATAGAGCCCATCGTTCTTTACGCGGCAAGTGCATGGTCCTCAGCAGCCGAGAAGTTGAAGATAAGAAATCAACTAGACTCGCTGCAAAGAGGCTTCGCCCAAAAATCTGCAAAGCGTACAGAACGGTATCTCTGACGTCGGCACTAGTCCTCTCGGGCCTTCTCCCACTAGACCTTCGGATCCAAGAAACAGCTAGCATGTACAAGTTCAAAAAAGGCCTCAGCGCGGATCTCTTACCACCAGGACACGAAATAGAGCGCAGAGTGGGGCCACAACAGAACCCCCACCCATCACAACTCAAAACAACAGAGTATGTGCGCTTGGAGAACCTTGACCCAACATCCATTGACGAACATCGCATAGCCGGTCCCCTAATATTTACCGATGGCAGCAAAATTGAAGGAAAAGTAGGTGCTGCCTTATCGTGGTGGGACCAGGGCAGGGAAAAAAGGTACTCCACATTTCGCCTAGAGCCGCACAACACCGTCTTCCAAGCGGAAATGTATGCACTATACAGGGCCATAAAGATGGCGACGAAATCGAAGCAGAGCTCAATCAACATCCTAAGCGACTCAAGATCTTCGCTAGACCTTCTGAGAGCCCCTTCAGTGACTCACCCCTTGGCCCTGGAAATGAAAAAATGCATACAACAAACCGAAGAGGAAGGCAGGAACGTGCGTTTCTTCTGGCTGAGAGCCCACGTTGGAACACCAGGCAACGAAAGAGCGGACGAATTGGCGAAAAAAGCAGCAACGACTAAAAAGACGGCACCAGACTATGATAAGGTACCCATATCATATGTCAGGAGACGTCTCCGCGAGGACTCAGTCAACAAGTGGCAGGCCAGGTACGACAACTCCCAGACCGGGTCAGTTACCAAAATCTTCCTACCAAACATAAAAGAGGCGTACAAACTGGTAAGGAAGAACATACTCACGCCTACTGACAGCCAGGTACTGACTGGCCATGGAGGATTCGCGGCCTACCTGAACAGATTCCTTCTGAAAGACAGCCCCTCGTGCATCTGCGACCCCGTATGTGAGGAAACGGCACTCCATGTAATCCTGGAATGCCCGAGATTGGCCTCGAAAGAATGACGCTGGAATGTCTTCTAAGACTTCAGTTAAACCAGCAGACGCTCCACACCATCATGGAAAATGAAGCCACTAGATCTCCTTTCCTCACTTTCGCAAGAAGCGTTGCTGCAAAGGTTGCCAAAAAAAACAGCTCGTCCGCCTCACCACAAGCCCCACAAGGACAGACACAAGCACCACCACCACCGCCACCACACAATCACCAATACCACCGCCACAAATAACAACTCAACAAATTCAACACACACCGACACCCAGTACATCAGCTCCGCAAACATCAACACTATCCGATTTTATACCAAATCCCTCTGCAGTAACATCAATAGGAGTCTGGAAATCGATAGGGCAGAAGGTCCGAGCCGTGTCCAAGAACCTACCACCGTTACTCAGAAGAGGGCCTCGACCAACTCCACCAATACAACCCACCACAAGCAACTTAACACAAATTATAGACGACAGAGCCGCCTTTGGGGCGGCAGGATTGAAAGTTAGGAACATAGTACTCTTCATGAGCGACACAGTGGAACGGCTCGGAATTTGCTTTTGCCGCAGTGAGAAACCGGGACAGCTAGAAATATCGCCAGGTCTCGCACTTCTACTCAAAGGAAGCACTAACGCCACGAGAATCAAGAGCAATAAATCAGTGCCCTAACCGTGTGCACAGGAGATGACCCACCCTACCGACTACTGCAATTGCGAGACAAAGCGGTAGCAGTTTTCGAATGGGAGGGAAAGTCACCATTCACACAGGTGAACTCGTTGTTCCTGAGAGTGGGAGAAGAGACAGGTGGAGGTACCCCAAGGGTAATCAGTGTGGACGTGACGAAGCTAGGCCCAGATAAGGGCGGAGTAGCAGACTACTAGGGCTGCCTCAAGGCCTCTCTTCGGCACGATATCATTGTTTACGAAGACAGAGGGGAGAATCTAAGTTTCTTAAAAGCCAGATACCACCCAAAACCCCCCTCTGAAGGGACCAATACCACAAAACCCCGGCTAAGCGGATTCGAGGCATTGCAGCAAAAGCTAGCAGACCAAAAAGCAGCCCCAGCCTCCATGAAATCAACAACAACCAAGAACACCTCAAGCGATAGCATTAGCGACGACCGTTCTAAGAGCGGGCACCCCAAAACTCAGCATCCCTCACCCTCAAATGAGTCCATCCTCATCGGGCGAAACAGAGAGGCAAGAGAAGGCGGTCAAAACTTTCTTTAAGACCGGGAAACCGGCTCAGGAAACAAACCGCGGAGGCCTAACTAGACCTGGAGGAGCAAAAATACTAACACCCGAACTCATACCAGCCAACAACCCACGAGAACACGCCACAAACGCTTACATCGAGTTCCTGGCCATCACCAAGGCGACCCGAGAGGTAAACTTGGCCATGTGCAAGAAGATCATGCAGACCTACCAGAGGGGCAATAAAAAGCTACTGGAGGTGGAATTAGATGAAGGCGATGCAGCTATCTACGACAACGACCGCTCCCAAGTCATACAAGGGAGAATGTCAGGAGAGTACATGGCAGCATATAATAACACCAAAGGCTTTGTTGGACTGGTTGAAACTGAGGAGCGAGGAGATCAGCCACCAAAATACCAAACACCGGAGAGCGACCCAATAGTGGTGGTGGCTAAGTGCACGAGGGTGATGCTGGACGACCGGATACTGGAGATGGCACAGACCACCTCGGTCAGTCTGGGAACCAGCGCGGCTCTCGGCAACTGGGTACTACCAAAACTCGCATGGATAAATGGGGTTCCAGGTTGCGGAAAAGACAACCCACATAGTCAGGCACTTCAATGAGGAAGGAGAAGTAGTGGCAACCACCACGGTCGAGGCCGCCAAAGATCTAAGAGAGAAGCTAACGCACCGCTTCGGAGAAGCTGCGGGGAGAAAGGTGCGTACAATGGCTTCAATCTTAGTCAATGGCTTCCACGAGGGCAACAAAATAAGCCGACTAACGGTGGACGAAGCCCTCATGAACCATTTCGGAGCCATCGTAATGGCGGCCAGACTATCAGGAGTAGAAGTGGTCACTCTCATTGGCGACGAAAATCAGCTGCCTTACATCGACAGAAATAACCTGTTCCAGCTAAGGTACTACCGCCCAAGCCTGACAACTAACATCACAAGGGAACGGTGGTGCACACACCGTAACCCCATGGACGTCGCTTTTGCTGTCGCAACAGTATACAAGAGCATCTACTTCTCAAATCCCATCGTCCGCTCCCTCAAACAAGGAAGGTACACCGGCGCGCATATACCAAAGGACGGTGAAGGTACCCTATACCTGGTCCATACGCAGGAGGAGAAGAGACTGCTGATGGATCAAGGATATGGTTCCGGAGCCCAATCGCGCGTCATGACCATCCACGAGGCGCAAGGTCAAACGTACGAACACGTCATCATCGTCAGAGTCAGAAGCGCGAGGATTCGCATACACGAAAGTATTCCTCATGCGGTCGTAGCAGTAACCAGACACACCAACACCTGTGTCTATTACTCCGACGACGGTGGGTGACGCTATCGGCAATTTCATCAGCCGAGCGATGGGGGTATCTGCGAGGAAAATAATGGAGCACAGCCTCAAAAATGCGTTCGCAGAGCGGGATGAGTCTGTCATAGAGAAAATTATCGGAAAACTTGAGTAAATAAACCGGTCATCTTTGGTACTCATTTTTGGAAACAACATAAAATAGTTATAAAGAAATGAAATGTCATAAAATTGTAACAAACGTAAACTTAATAGTATGTAACTAAAATATAAGGTGTAAAAAAAAAAAAAAAAAAAAAAAGTAAGAATTAAACCATTCGATATTAATATAATATGTAAATCAATCTACAAATTATATTAATCTAAGAATATGTAAATTACAATATAAGCTAGAATGTATATATACTAACAAAACACATCCTACTAACGCACAAGAAAAAAAAAAAAAAAAAAAAAATGAATAAAATAAAGTCAGTTGGTTCTCACCTTAGTATGTAAGTTAAGTAAGATAAGTCTCGACGAAGTAAAGTAGCCTATATGATAAACATAAATAAAGTAACTAAAAAAAGGCACGGGCAATACGAGCCCGTGGATGTTGTTTTACTAATGAAAAAAAAAAAAAAAAAAAAAACCTAACCTAACCTAACCTAACCTAACCTAACCTAACCTAACCTTTTTTTTTTTTTTTTTTTTTTTTTTTTTTTTTATCGTGAGGAAACCCTTTTACGGGTACGCCACCCGAGTGGGGACTCGAGTGGGTATGTGGGACTAATGGACCGGCAGATATAGGCCGTCCACACTACCCACTAAAACCTCACGGTGCTCCTCCTCGACCGTCACAGGCCGGGGCTATGGGTGCCATGGATTCGTCCATAGCCTCGGCGACGGGAGCCTGCTAGGCACGTCTCGGAGACGGGGGGGGTGGGCCACCCTCGACGGCCTGCCTTGAGTAGCGCGCGGGAGCAACCTGCGCGCGCCTACTCGGGCCAGGTTGTAGGCGATCAGCTTCCCCAATCTGACCGCCCTCTGGCGATTAGGGCGGAAGGCGGCGATCGTGTGCCGCCCTCCGGCGACCCGGTCTTTTGCGGCGGACGGCGAGTTCGGAAGAAGCCTCCCTCGCCCCGCTCCGCCGCCATCCTTCTCGAGCACCACTGCCTCGCAGAAGGAAGAGACCGCGTCCCACGACGTCTCGCTGCCGGCCATGGCCTTGAATACGGCCGGCAGGGAAAGGTCGTCCCCTATGACGCCGCGCAATGCGCGACGTTGAGACGCCCAGGCTGGGCACACCTCCAGCGTGTGCTGGGCCGTCTCTTCGAGGCAGTCGCAGTGGTGGCAGCGGGGGGCGGGCTCCCTCCCAGCGACCCCGACACAGATATCTCCCAAAGCAACCGTGCCCTGAGAGTACCTGTGTGGTGCGGAAGGTTAGGACGCCATGACGCCTCGCTAACCACTGGCGGAAAACTGGACGAACTGCCTCGATCGTCCTCCGGCCGGCGGTTGGTGTTGCCAGCCGGGACTCCCACTCTTGCAATGCGGCATCCCGCGCCTCCTCCTGTGGTGCTGACCTTGCCGAAGCCCCGGACGCAAGACCTCGACGCCGGCAATAGACCGACGCCAGAGCAATCGCGTCCAGGTCCCACGGCAGGACTCCTGCCAGCACACACGCCACCTCACCGGAGATGGTCCTGTACCCCCGTATCACCCTGATGGCCATCACCCTCTGCGCCCGCCGCAGCAGGGCGACGTTTTGCCGGTTCAGGGCGTCCGCCCATACGGGAGCACCGTTATAGCGCCATCGATCGGACCACTCGGTGTACAGCCGACGGCTCGAGGCGCGCGGCCCACTTACGTTGGGCAAAAGGCGCGCCAAGGCCCCCGCTGTCTTCAACAGCCTCGGGACCATTCGTATAAAATGGTCCCGAAAACTCCACCTGTTGTCCAAGACAAGTCCGAGGTACTTCATGCTCCTCTTCACTTCAATCCTCACACCGCCGACGACGATGTGGGCCTCTGGTGGAGCGGCCCTCCTCGGAGCATTGAAGTAGATTGCCTCAGCCTTGTCCAGTGCCACCTCCAGACCCAGCCGCCGAATCCGCCCGACGACGTGAGCCACGCCAGCTGTCCGCGAGCACTGCTGCCTCGCGATAGGTCCTCTGCTGCGCTAAGACCAACGTGTCATCAGCGTAGCAGAGGACCTTTTACCCCCGGCAGGGTGCTGCCACGAAGCACCCAGTCGTAACCGATGTTCCAGAGGATCGGACCCAGCACCGATCCCTGTGGAACACCGCACGACACCTCCCAAACTCCCCAGCCGGAGCTTGCAGGGAAGGTCACAGACCTCTCGGAGAGGTAAGCCCGATGATGCGGCGCAGGTATGGAGGCACCCGATAGTAAATGAGTGCCTCATTGATGCAGGGCCAGGGCATGGAGTTGAAAGAGTTGGCGATGTCTAAAGACACCGCCAAGACTCCTTCCCCCCGAGCCACTGCGTCCTGCGCGTTGGACTTCACCTGCAGTATGGCATCCACCGTGGAGCGTCCACTTCGGAAGCCATACTGACTGTCCGAGAGGTTTGGACCTGTCCTCTCGAGGTGCTGCTGTCGCCTCCTCGCTACCACCCTCTCGAAGAGCTTGGCGATCTCGCTCAACAGCACTATCGGCCTATAAGCCGAGGCTGACTCCGCCGGGCGCCCCTCCTTCTTGATGAGGACTAGTCTGCCTGTCTTCCACCACTGTGGAATTATGGCTTGAGCCAGACAGGCAGCAAATAGCCCTCGAATGCTTGGCCCCAAGATAGAATGGGCCAAAGCAACTACGCGCCCGGGAATGCCGTCGAGCCCTGGGCGGTGGTTTTGCCCCGAGATCGCCCTCACCGCTTCCTCCAGCTCTTCCTCACATCACCTTCTGGTACAGACCGCTCTCGTCCTCCTCCTCTGCGCTGCAGGGCGGGCATTGATGGAGGTGAAAGATTGGGCCCGCTGCGGGAAACAGAGGACGACAGCACCTCCTCGGGAGGTATCCGGCGGAGAGTGTCTGCGTCCAAATGGCGGGGCCCAAAGTCCGGAGTTTGCCGCGCACCATCCTGGTACCGGTGTTCCGAACGGGTCCCGGGGGCTCTATCCCCGCGAGAGCCTTAACCTAACCTAACCTAACCTAACCTAACTTTTTTTTTTTTTTTTTTTTTTTTTTTTTTTTATCGTGAGGAAACCCTTTTACGGGTACGCCACCCGAGTGGGACTCGAGGTGGGTTATGTGGGACCTAATGGACGGCAGATATAGGCCGTCCCACACTACCCACTAAAACCTCACGGTGCTCCATCCTCGGACCGTCACAGGCCGGGGCTATGGTGCCAATGGATTCGTCCATAGCCTCGGCGACGGGAGCTGCTAGGCACAGTCCTCGGAGTCGGGGGTGGTGGGCCACCCTCGACGGCCTGCTCTGAGCAGCGCCGGGAGCAACCTGCGCGCGCCTACTCGGGCCAGGTTGGTAGGCGATCAGCTTCCCCAGCTGACCGCCCCTCTGGCCGATTATGGGCGGAAGGCGGCGATCGTGTGCCGTCCTCCGGCGACCCGGTCTTTTGCGGCGGACGGCGAGTTCGGAAGAAGCCTCCCTCGCCCGCTCCGCCGCCTCCTTCTCGAGGCAACACTGCCTCGCAGAAGGAAGAGACCGCGTCCCACGACGTCTCGCTGCCGGCCATGGCCTTGAACTACGGCCGGCAGGGAAAGGTCGTTCCCCTATGACGTCGCACAATGCGCGACGTTGAGACGCCCAGGCTGGGCACACCTCCAGCGTGTGCTGGGCCGTCTCTTCGAGGCAGTCGCAGTGGTGGCAGCGGGTGTACGGGCTCCCTCCCAGCGACCCGACACAGATCTTCCCAAAGCAACCGTGCCCTGAGAGTACCTGTGTGGTGCGGAAGGTTAGGACGCCATGGACGCCTCGCTACCACTGGCGGAAAACTGGACGAACCGCCTCGATCGTCCTTTGGCCGGCGGTTGGTGTTGCCAGCCGGGACTCCCACTCTTCCATTGCGGCATCCCGCGCCTCCTCCTGTGGTGCTGACCTTGCTGCGGCCCCGGACACGAGGCCCCGACGCCGGCAATAGACCGACGCCAGAGCAAGTCGCGTCCAGGTCCC
Organism: Eueides isabella; assembly: GCA_019049475.1. Taxonomy (NCBI): domain Eukaryota; kingdom Metazoa; phylum Arthropoda; class Insecta; order Lepidoptera; family Nymphalidae; genus Eueides; species Eueides isabella. The sequence goes on along the minus strand of CM032413.1, from coordinate 232,954 downwards.
ACGGCAGGACTCCTGCCAGCACACACGCCACCTCACCGGAGATGGTCCTGTACCCCCCGTATCGCCCTGATGGCCATCACCCTCTGCGCCCGCCGCAGCAGGGTGACGTTTTGCCGGTTCAGGGCGTCCGCCCATACGGGAGCACCGTACAGCGCCATCGATCGGACCACTCCGGTGTACAGCCGACGGCTCGAGGCGCGCGGCCCACTTACGTTGGGCAAAAGGCGCGCCAAGGCCCCCGCTGTCTTCAACAGCCTCGGGACCATTCGTATAAAATGGTCCCGAAAGCTCCACCTGTTGTCCAAGACCAAGTCCGAGGTACTTCAAGCTCCTCTTCACTCTCAATCGTCACACCGCCGACGACGATGTGGGCCTCTGGTGGAGCGGCCCTCCTCGGAGCGTTGAAGTAGATTGCCTCAGACTTGTCTAGTGCAACCTCCAGAACCAGCCGCCGAATCCGCACTGACGACGTGAGCCACGCCAGCTGTCGCGAGCACTGCTTGCTCGCGATAGGTTCTCTGCTGCGCTAAGACCAGCGTGTCATCAGCGTAGCAGAGGACCTTTACCCCCGGCAGGGTGCTGCCCCGGAAGCACCCAGTCGTAACCGATGTTCCAGAGGATCGGACCCAGCACCGATCCCTGTGGAACACCGCACGACACCTCCCAAACTCCCCAGCCGGAGCTTCCAGGGAAGGTCACAGACCTCTCGGAGAGGTAAGCCCCGATGATGCGGCGCAGGTATGGAGGCACCCGATGGTAAATGAGTGCCTCATTGATGCAGGGCCCGGGCGTGGAGTTGAAAGCGTTGGCGATGTCTAAAGACACCGCCAAGACTCCTTCGCCCCGAGCCACTGCGTCCTGCGCATGGGACTTAACCTGCAGTATGGCATCCACCGTGGAGCGTCCACTTCGGAAGCCATACTGGCTGTCCGAGAGGTTTGGACCTGTCCTCTCGAGGTGCTGGTGTCGCCTCCTCGCTACCACCCTCTCGAAGAGCTTGGCGATCTCGCTCAACAGCACAATCGGCCTATAAGCCGAAGCTGACTCCGCCGGGCGCCCCTCCTCTTGATGAGGACTAGTCTGCCTGTCTTCCACCACTGTGGAATTATGGCTTGAGCCAGACAGGCAGTAAATAGCCCTCGAATGCTTGGCCCCAAGATAGAATGGGCCAAAGCACTACGCGCCCGGGAATGCCGTCGAGCCCTGGGGCAGGTGGTTTTGCCCCGAGATCGCCTCACAGCTTCCTCCAGCTCCTTCCTCCAGCACCTCTGGTACGACGCTCTCGTCTCCTCCTCTTGCGCTGCAGGGCGGGCCATTGGTGGAGGTGTAAAATTGGCCCGCTGCGGAACAGAGACGACAGCACCCCTCGGAGAGTATCCGGCGGGAGTGTCTGCGTCAAAGGCGGGGCCCAAGCTCGGAGCTTGCCGCGCACCATCCCGTTACGGCGTTCCGAACGGGTCCCGGTCTATCCCCGCGAGACTTCGTCGTGCGCCTCGCCTTTCGCACGACCGATCTCCTCCTGCAGCGCTTTCTTCGCCTCGACGTAGGCGCAGTACAGCCGGTCCTCACTCCTCCTGCTGCCGGCGTGCCCGCCTGCGATAGTGCGTGTAAGGCGTCTCGCCTCAATGCAGATGTTGCGCAATTGAGCGATCTCAACCCGACCACCAGTACACTTGCCGCCGTTGAGGGCGGCGCCCGGAGCGGGGCATTGACGCGTCGCAGATAAGCGTCATTGCCCTCTGCGCCAGTTTGCGGCGTCTTCTGCAGACGCCAAGCTCTGGGGCAGCCAGGCTTGCACTATCGCAGCTTCCTCCAGAATCCTTGTCGAGGCACTCAGTTGCCACCGCGGTCCGTCCTCCCGCGAGGTGCGAACTACAGCTGACGGCACCGTCGGATGAGTGGAGATCTCAAATGGATGTAGAGATGGTCCGAGAGAGTCTCCACATCATCCAACATCGCCAACCGTGAACACGGCGCGCTAGGGCCGGGCTCGCGAACGTTACGTCCACACGGACCCGAACCTAACCTAAACCTAGCCTAACCTAACCTACCTAACCTAACCTTTTTTTTTTTTTTTTTTTTTTTTTTTTTTTTTTTTTTTTTTTTTTTTTTATCGTGAGGAACCCCTTTTATCGGGTACGCCCCCCGAGTGGGGACTCGAGTGGGTTATTGTGGGACTAATGGACCGGCAGATATAGGCGTCCACACTAACACCTAAAACCTCACGGTGCTCCTCCTCGACCGGCAACAGGCCGGGGCTATGGGTGCCATGTATCGTCCATAGCCTCGGCGACGGGAGCCTGCTAGGCACGTCTCGGAGTCGGTGGTGGGGGGCCACCCTCGACGGCCGGCTCTGAGTAGCGCGCGGGAGCAACCTGCGCGCGCCTACTCGGGCCAGGTTGGTAGGCGATCAGCTTCCCCAAGCTGACCGCCCTCTGGCCGATTAGGGCGGAAGGCGGCGATCGTGTGCCGCCCCTCTGCGACCCGGTCTTTTGCGGCGGACGGCGAGTTCGGAAGAATCCTCACCTCGGCCCGCTCCGCCGGCCTCCTTCTCGAGCACCACTGCCTCTCAGAAGGAAGAGACCGCGTCCCACCGACGTCTCGCTGCCGGCCATGGCCTTGACTACGGCCGGCAGGGAAAGGTCGTCCCCTATGACGCCGCGCAATGCCGACGTTGAGACGCCCAGGCTGGGCAACACCTCCAGCGTGTGCTGGGCCGTCTCTTCGAGGCAGTCGCAAGTGGTGGCAGCGGGTGTCGGGCTCCCGCCCCAGCGACCCTACACAGATATCTCCCAAAGCAACCGTCCCTTGAAGAACCGTGTGGTGCGGAAGGTTAGGACGCCATGACGCCTCGCTAACCACTGGCGGAAAACTGGGACGAACTGCCTCGATCGTCCTCCGTGCCGGGCGGTTGGTGTTGCCAGCCGGGACTCCCACTCTTGCAATGCGGCATCCCGCAGCCTGCCTCCTGTGGTGCTGACCTTGCCGAAGCCCGGAAGCAAGACCTCGACGCCGGCAATAGACCGACGCCAGAGCAATCGCGTCCAGTCCCACGGCAGGACTCCTGCCAGCCACCACGCCACCCTCACCGGAGATGGTCCTGTACCCCCGTTATCACCCCTTATGGCCATCACCCTCGCGCCCGTCGCAGCAGGGCGACGTTTTGCCGGTTCAGGGCGTCCGCCCATACGGGAGCACCGTACAGCGCCATCGATCGGACCACTCCGGTACAGCCGACGGCTCGAGGCGCGCGGCCCACTTACGTTGGGCAAAAGGCGCGCCAAGGCCCCCGCTGTCTTCAACAGCCTCGGGACCAGTCGTATAAAATGGTCCCGAAAGTCCACCTGGTGCCAAGACAAGTCCGAGGTATTTCAAGCTCCTCTTTCACCTCGATCGTTACACCGCCGACGACGATGTGGGCTCTGGTGGAGCGGCCCTCCTCGGAGCGTTGAATAGATTGCCTCAGACTTGTCTAGTGGCAACCTCCAGACCCAGCCGCCGAATCCGCCCGACGACGTGAGCCACGCCAGCTGTCGCGAGCACTGCTGCCTCGCGATAGGTTCTCTGCTGCGCTAAGACCAGCGTGTCATCAGCGTTGCAGAGGACCTTTACCCCGGCAGGGTGCTACCCCGAAGCACCCAGTCGTAACCGATGTTCCAGAGGATCGGACCCAGCAACGATCCCTGTGAAACACGCACGACACTCCCAAACTCCCCAGCCGGAGCTTCAGGAAAGGTCACAGACCTCTGAGAGGGAGAGGTGAACCCGGATGCGGCGCAGGTACGGAGGCACCCGATGGTAAATGAGTGCCTCATTGATGCCAGGGCATGGAGTTGAAAGCGTTGGCGATGTCTAAAGACACCGCCAAGACTCCTTCGCCGCGAGCAACTGCGTCCTGCGCGTGGGACTTCACCTGCAGTATGGCATCCACCGTGGAGCGTCCACTTCGAAAGCCATACTGACTGTCCGAGAGGTTTGGACCTGTCCTCTCGAGGTGCTGCTGTAGCCTCCTCGCTACCACCCTCTCGAAGAGCTTGGCGATCTCGCTCAACAGCACTATCGGCCTATAAGCCGAGGCTGACTCCGCCGGGCGCCCCTCCTTCTTGATGAGGATAGTCTGCCTGTCTTCCACCACTGTGGAATTATGGCTTGAGCCAGACAGGCAGTAAATAGCCCTCGAATGCTTGGCCCCAAGATAGAATGGGCCAAAGCAACTACGCGCGGGGAATGCCGTCGAGCCCTGGGGCGGTGGTTTTGCCCCGAGATCGCCTAACAGCTTCCTCCAGCTCTTACTCCAGCACCTCTGGTACGACGCTCTCGTCTCCTCCACCTCTTGCGCTGCAGGGCGGGCCATTGGTGGTGGTGTAAAATTGCCGCTGCGGGAACAGAGCGACAGCACCCCTCGGAGAGTATCCGGCGGAAGGGTCTGCGTCAAAGGCGGGGCCCAAGTTCGGAGCTTGCCGCGCACACATCCGGTACGGCGTTCCGAACGGGTCCCGGTCTATCCCCGCGAGAGCTTCGTCGTGCGCCTCGCCTTTCGCACGAACGATCTCCTCCTGCAGCGCTTTCTTCGCCTCGACGTAGGCGCAGTACAGCCGGTCTCCTCTCCTGCTGCCGGCGTGCCCGCCTGCGATAGTGCGTGTAAAGGCGTCTCGCCTCAATGCAGATGTTGCGCAATTGAGCGATCTCACCGACACCAGTACACTTGCCGCCGTTGAGGGCGGCGCCCGGAGCGGGGCATTGACGCGTCGCAGATACGCGTCATTGCCCTCTGCGCCCAGTTTGCGGCGTCTTCTGCAGGCCGCAAAGCTCTGGGGCAGCCAGGCTTGCACTATCGCAGCTTCCTCCAGAAGTCCCTTGTCGAGGCACTCAGTTGCCACCGCGGTCCGTCCTCTCGCGAGGTGCGACCTACAGCTGACGGCACCGTCGGATGAGTGGAGATCTCGATTGGATGTAGAGGTGGTCCGAGAGAGTCTCCACATCATCCAACACTCGCCAACGTGAACACGGCGCGCTAGGGCCGGGCTCGCGAACGTTACGTCCACCACGGACCGCCCAGCCTTCGCACGCAGGTGTTGGTCGTCCCCCGATTGAGGACAGACAAGTCAGAGGCAACTACCCACTCCGAGAGCGTCGTACCACGCTCAGTCGTCGTTGCGGAGCCCCACACGCTCGACTTAGCGTTGAGGTCCCCCCGCGACCAGCACTCCGCCGGACGATGTCGGTCTATCATTCCCCAAGCGGATTAAGAACTCTTCAAACTCCGCAAGAGTTCGATTGGGGGGAAAAGTAGACACCGACGACAACTAGATCGCCGACAAGTGCCGCGACGCATCCCGCACCTTTCTCGACACGTGAGACAGGCGGGGAGCCCGCAGCTACCTGGGTGATAATAGTCACCACCCCGGTGTTGTCTGCGAACCCAGTTATCACGTGCGGGGACACTGTAGGGCTCCGCAACAACCGCCACCTGAATAGACACTGCGCCAGGCTTGGACCAATAAGTCTGGGCTCTGGCGCAGTGGTTTATGTTCGCCTGCAAAACATGGAGAGCCATTATTTGGTATCCATGTGTTGCACCTCCTCTTGCTGGCTGGGGCATTTGGAATTAGCCACCGCTGGCTCTTCCTCCATTACGGCCTCCCTCCTCTTCTCGAGGTGCCGGCCTGGCGCATGCAGCGCTCCCACTTGTGGTCTGCAGGCTGTCCTGCCGCCTCGCAGACCGGGCAGTGAGGTGCTGCGAGCACTGGTGTTGCTTGTGCCCGGCTTTGGCCGCAATGAAGCACTGCTGGCTTCTGTCTGTGCACTGCTGCACTTCGCTGCCACATGGCCAACGTCGTGGCAGCGGAAACAACGCGGGACTCTTTGTTGCAGCAGCTGCACGCGCGCGGACACGAAGCCCACAAGGAGCCGCGTTTCATACCCTTTTGGCCGCCGCAATAGGACAGCGGACCCACACTGCCACCAAGCCGTTGCGGTTGCGGATCTAACTGCTTAATCGACCGACGTCGCAAAGCCAAACCCGGCTTACGGATTTTGAGCACCTCCTCCGAGTGCAGGTCGTCTAGGCCACGGACCTAAACTCTGCACCGGCACGGTCTCGCAACCAGCAACCTCATGGGGTCGAGACCCCACGCAACTGTTGAGCTAGAATACGCCTTCTCACCGCTATTGGCGACCAGGTAACTCCAGAACATGGACACCAGTCGTGCGAACCGAGTCGCACGTCCTTAATAACCAGATATTTCAATTTCAACGATTGTTTGATCGGGTAAGGACGTAGCGTAGGATATTCTATGGGCCGGCGGCGGCTGTAACGTCAGAGTAGGGCCGCCGAAGATGGGGGACGCAACTTTGGGCGGCTAGCAGATTTTGCATCGCATGTTCTGCCTGGATGAGTGGTGGCCTTATTTGATTTGCCCTTTCGCAAAAACGACATCCAACCCTCAGTCAATGAAGTGGGGAGGACGGCAGAGGACCGTAGCTCGGATGGTGTCGGTTGTGGGCTGCTTCCGCGTGCTTACTGGACTGTGGGGGGGGGCCTTCTTAGCTTGGCACCTGCTTTGCGGGAGAGGGTTTGCTGGCGCACCAGGGTCGCACACGTGACTCTGACATTACCCTGTGCGGCTGCTGGAGCTTACTATCCGCCGCCAATGGAGGCGCGCACTGATTACGCCGGAAGAAGCTAGCCTCCACGCCGCCAAGTCGAGTGTTCAGCAGTCACCTGCACCATTACTGACGAGCCAATCCTCCTCTCCCTTCCCCACAGGTTCTCGCCTCACGGCTCATAGAGCGCTCTAAGTCCGATTTCAATAGAGCATCTCTTTGCGCATCAGTAAGTCTCCAGTTAAGCGGCCTTCGCCCGCGCGCACTGAATCTTCCTCGTTGGGATGGCAGTTTTGCGCCAAAGTTCCATCGCCGTGTTTATACGCCCGCGGCTCTCACGG